>JAFLJL010001710.1:0-32756 GCA_018398815.1 Conus ventricosus | reverse complement strand
CAAAATTTTCTTTTCTTCGCCCAGTTCTTGTAGTTCTAATTCAATTGCTCTAGCTCATCTAAGTTTTCTTCGTTAACACTTGCAACTCAAGTCAGAAATCCTAGTTTCGAGTCGTTTCCCGTGCTGAGTCAGCCTTTTTATAACATGAGTAGGAAATTGTTTTTCTCACGTACTTTTAATAGCAACATTTCAAAGAATAATTGATCGGTGATGTAAACTGAAGCATATCATTAGGCATCTTTTCAATATCCTCAGGCTTATATACAGTATTTAGTATGGTTGGCAGGGGCTGAAACAAATAAAAATGGAGTAGCAATTCTATTTAATAATAACTTTGAACATAAGTACACAATGTGCTTCGAGATCCGGCAGGACAGTATCTTCTGTTAGATGTAGAGTTTCTAAAAACTCGTATAACACTAGCCAGTATATATGGGCCCAGCGCTGGAGATAATCCAGTTTTTTTTAATACGTTGAGTGCCACTATAGAACAGTTCGGTAATGATAACTTAATTTTGGAGGGGATTGGAATGTGGTTCTAGATGAAAAACTTGATGCAAGAAATTATTCTAACGAACCAAATAGACCTAAAACTCGGAAAGCAGTAAAGGATCTAATGGCAGCTCATGAGTTGATTGATGTTTCCAGAACATTACACCCAAATGTGAACAAATATACATGGCGCAAATTCAATACTGTAAAGCAAAGTAGGTTGGATTATTTTTTAATTTCAGAATCCCTACTGTCTGAAGTGAGTGGTTCTAGTATTGGATGTAGCTACCGCTCTGACCATTCTATTATTGATGTATGTTTTAGAACTGAAGACAGGAAAAGAGACAGGCAATTCTGGAAATCAATAACTCTTTGTTAAAAGATGGAAAATATGTAGATGAAGTGAAAAAAGTAATATTAGAGTTAAAAAAAGAATATGCGCTACCTGTATGTAAGTTATAATGTTGGTTGTGCTGTGGTTATAATGTTGGTTGTGCTGTATGTTATAACGTTGGCTGTGCTGTGGGTTGTAATTTTGGTTGTGCTGTATGTTGTAATGTTGGTTGTGCTGTGGGTTGTAATGTTGGTTGTGTTGGGGGTTGTAATGTTGGTTGTGCTGTGGGTTGTAATTTTGGTTGTGCTTTGGGTTATCATGTTTGGTTGTGCTGTGGGTTATCATGTTGGTTGTGCTGTGGGCTATCATGTTGGTTTGGCTGTGGTTTTATAATGTTGGTTCTGCTGTGTGTTATAATGTTGGGTTTTGTGCTGTGGTTATAATGTTGGTTGTGTGTGGGTTATCATGTTGGTAGTGCTGTGGGTTTTCATGTTGGTTGTGCTGTGGGTTATCATGTTGTTGTGCTGTGGGGTTATCATGTGGTCTTTATTGTTGGTTGTGCTGTGGGTTGTAATGTTGGTTTTGCTGCTGTTTTAATTTTGGTTGAGCTGTGGTTACAATGTTGGTTGTGCTGTATGTTATAATGTTGGTTGTGCTGTAAGTTATAATGTTGGTTGTGCTGTAAGTTATATGTTGGTTGTGCTGTGGTTATAATGTTGGTTGTGCTGTATGTTATAATGTTGGTTGTGCTGTATGTTATAATGTGGTTGTGCTGTAAGTTATATGTTGGTTGTGCTGTAAGTTATAATGTTGGTTGTGCTGTATGTTATAATGTTGGTTGTGCTGTATGTTATAATGTTGGTTGTGCTGTGGTTGTAGTGTTGGTTGTGCTGTGGTTATAATGTTGGTTGTTCTGTGAGTTATAATGTTGGTTGTGCTGTATGTTACAATGTTGGTTGTGCTGTATCTTACAATGTTGGTTGTGCTGTATGTTATAATGTTGATTGTGCTGTATGTTACAAATTTGGCTGTGCTGTGGGTTGTAATGTTGGTTGTGCTGTGGGTTGTAATGTTGGTTGTGCTGTATGATACAATGTTGGTTTTGGTGGGTTGTAATGTTGGTTGTGCTGTGGGTTGTAATGTTTGATGTGCTGTGTGTTGTAATGTTGGTTGTGCTGTGGGTTGTAATGTTGGTTGTGCTGTCGGTTATAATGTTGGTTGTGCTGTATGTTGGAATGTTGGTTGTGCTGGGGGTTTTGTAATGTTGGTTGTGCTGTGGGTTATAATGTTGGTTTGTGCTGTATGTTATAATGTTGGTTGTGCTGTATGTTATAATGTTGGTGTGCTGTGGGTTGTAATATTGGTTGTGCTGTGGGTTGTAATATTGGTTGTGCTGTGGGTTGTAATGTTGCTTGTGCTGTATGTTATAATGTTGGTTGTGCTGTGGTTATAATGTTGGTTGTGCTGTTTTGTTATAATGTTGGTTGTGCTGTGGGTTGTAATGTTGGTTGTGCTGTGGGTTATAATGTTGTTGTGCTGTGGGTTATCATGTTGGTTTGTGCTGTGGGTTATCATGTTGGTTTGTGCTGTGGGTTGTAATGTTGGTTGTGCTGGGGGTTTTGTAATGTTGGTTGTGCTGTGGGTTGTAATGTTGGTTGTGCTGTGGGTTATTATGTTGGTTGTGCTGTGGGTTATCATGTTGGTTGTGCTGTGGGTTATCATGTTGGTTGTGCTGCTGTTTTTAATTTTGGTTGTGCTGTGGCTTATAATGTATGTTGTGCTGTGGCTTATAATGTAGGTTGTGCTGTGGGTTATCATGTGGGTTTATTGTTGGTTGGGGCTGTGGGTTTTGTAATATTGGTTGTGATGCTGTTTTTAATGTTGGTTGTTCTGTGGCTTATAATGTGGGTTCAAATGTGGTTGTGCTGTGGCTTATAATGTGGTTCAAATGTTGGTTGTGCTGTGGCTTATAATGTGGGTTCAAATGTTTGGTTGTGCTGTGGCTTATAATGCTGTGATTAAACATTCCTACCTGAACTCTAAAGAAAGAGGAACGAAAGCGGAGCTTTCGGCTACCATCCGGCAGCCTTCATCAGCACTGGTCGACTGACGAGGTGAATCGGAGTTTGGTGTGCACGTCCGCGAGTCGAGCTCACGTCGCGGACCGAACTAGGGAGTTGTAGACGAATGGCAGCTCACGTCGCGACCGAACTAGGGAGTTGTAGACGAATGGCAGGTGTGTCGCCCCCCTCCCCCCCCCCCTCCCCCCCTGCCCCCCCCCCCCCCCCCCCCGCCCCCCCCCCCCCCCCCCCCTCCCCCCCCCTCCCCCTCCCCCCCCCCCCCCCCCCCTCCCCGTCCCGGTTGAGGGTTGGTGTGGTGAGAGAGAGAGATTGAGAGAGAGAGAAAGAGAGAGAGAGAGAGAGAGAGAGAGAGAGAGAGACAGAGACAGAGACAGAGACAGAGACAACAGACGGCCAGGCAGACAGACGCTGCCACCCAGAAGTTTATAGCGAAAGGAACGGCCCGTTGCAACCATTACTGTCTGTGTGTGCTTGCCTCCTTAGTCGCCGCTGGAATTGAAATCCCCCATTCAGCAGAGCAGAGGCTGAAGTTAGTGTAAGGTCGGTCTCTCCTGGCAAAGAGAGAGGAGAGAGAGAGAGAGAGAGAGAGAGAGAAGAGAGAGAGAGAAGAGAGAGAGAGAGAGAGAGAGAGAGAGAGAGTGAGAGACGTACAGACAAGAGTGAGCGTGGGAATTGCATGCAGCAAAAACTGCATGCCATTGTTTGCGCTTCACACAGGACACAATATTCTCCTTCGTCATGAATATTGTGGAATCACATCTGCGTATATGTTAAGGGGTTTTTGATGTTCCTATCGCATTTTGAATACACACACAACCACACCACACCACACACACACCACACCACACACCACCACACACACCCACGCACCACCACCACGCACGCACGCACGCACACACACACACACACACACACACACACACACACACACACACACACCACGCACGCACCACGCACACACGCACACACAGAACACTCACAACACCACGCAGCACGCACACGCCGCACGCACGACACTACACCACACACCATGCACGCACACGCACCAACACCCGCACCAGTCACACACACACACACACACACACACACACACACCATGCACACCCACACACGCACCACGCACACACACACACACACACACACACACACACACACACGCACGCACGCACACGCACGCACGCACGCACTACAGCCGCACGCACGCAAGCACGCACACGCAGCGCAGCATGCACATGCGCGCGCTCTGCGCCACAAATTCATGTTAATCACTTTAATTGCAAAAAGAGAAACACACACATGCCATGCAATCTAACTAAAAACCTTGAGTTAATCTACATCATTGGTTTCAGTCAGTCACTAGAAACATGAACGCTTACAAGCTGTACTTAAAGATGAACACACTATAGCCTACATGCATAGCAACAACACAAACACACTAGCCCTACAAGCTATAGCTACATAAGATGAACACCACTATAGGCCCTACAAGCTATGCTACAATAGATGAAAACCCTATGGCCCTACAATCTATAGCTAAAAATGATAAACACTATAGGCCTACATGCTATAGCAAATAATAGAAAACACACATGGCCCTACAATGCTATAGCTAAAAATATGAAAACACACTATAGGCCTACATGCTGTAGCTAAATAAGATGAAAACACACTATAGGCCACAATGCTATAGCTAAATAAGATGAAAACACACTATAGCCCTTACATATGCTATAGCTAAATAAGATGAAAACACACTATAGGCCCTACAATGCTATAGCTAAATAAGATGAAAACACACTATAGGCCCTACAATGCTATAGCTAAATAAGATGAAAACACACTATAGGCCCTACAATGCTATACTAAATAAGATGAAAACACACTATAAGCCTACAATGCTATAACTAAAAAAGATGAAAACACACTCTAGGCCTACAATGCTATGCTAAAAAGCAACCCCCACCCCCCCCCACAACTATGCAATAATAAAAACACGCTATAGCCCTATCATGCTATAACTAAGATAATGAAAACACACTATAGGCCACAAGCTATAGCAAATAATTGAACACACTATAGGCCCTACAATGCTATACTAATAATTGAAAAGACACTTAGGCCCTACAATGCTATAGCTAAATAATATGAAAACACACTATAGGCCCTACAATGCTATAGCTAAATAAGATGAAAACACACTATAGGCCCTACAATGCTATAGCTAAATAAGATGAAAACACACTATAGGCCCTTCAATGCTATAGCTAAATAAGATGAAAACACACTATAGGCCCTACAATGCTATAGCTAAATAATATGAAAACACACTATAGGCTCATGCTAAGCTAAATATGACACCTATAGCCACATGCTAACTAAATAAGATGAAAACACACTATAGGCCCTACAATGCTATAGCTAAATAAGATGAAAACACACTATAGCCCTACAATGCTATAACTAAAAAGATGAAAACACACTACTAGGCCCTACAATGCTATAGCAAATAAGATGAAAACACACTATAGGCCATACAATGCTATAACTGAATAAGATGAAAACACACTATAGGCCCAGAATGCTATAGCTAAATAAGATGGAAACACACTATAGGTCCTTGGACTGCTAACGGTATAACATGAAAGTAAATTATAGGCCATACAATGCTTTAGCTAAAACAACATTTTTTTTAATAAAATGTTTAGTATGTACATGAATAAGCAATACAAAAGTTATCCCCCCAAAGAATTTGTTTAGTCTGCCATGCAATACTATAGTCAAACAACATTAGAAAACCGTGCGTGCTTGCGTGCGTGCTTGCGCGCTTGCGTGCGTGCGTGAATGGCGCGCCGCGCCGCGCCGCGGTGTGTGTGTGTGTGTGTGTGCGCGGTTGTGCGTGTGTGTGTGTGTGTGTGTGTGTGTGTGTGTGTGTGTGTGTGTGTTGTGTGTGTGATGGTGTGCTGTGTGTCGTGTGTGTGTGGTGTGTGGTGTGTGCGTGTGTGTGTGTGTGTGTGGTGTGTGTGTGTGTGTGTCCGTGTCCGTGTGTGTGTGTGTGTGTCCGTGGTCCGTGTGTGTGTGTGTGTGTGTGTGTGTGTGTGGTGTGTGTGTGTGTGTGTGTGTGTTGTGTGTGATCCGTGTGTGTGTGTGTGTGTGTGTGTGTGTGTGTGTGTGTGTGTGTGTGTGTGTGGTGTGGCTCCTGCGACATTTCACCAGGAAGTTGCACCCCACACACTGACTGACAGAACGCCATCGCTATCAGCCCAACAGTGCGTTTTGCAGCAACACCCCCCCCCCCCCCACCCACCCCCTGCCAAATTCCTCACCCTCCACGACCCCCTCCTTCCTTCTCCCTTTCTCCACCCCCCTCCTTGCTCTCCGGTCTCTGGTCAGGCAAGGTATGGACAGTCTGACATGCAGATTGAGGTCTCTCCATCTAATCTGACCTCTGACCCCTTCCCCAAGTCCACGCTGTCTTTCGCCCGACCCCCCCCCCTCCCCCCCGCCTCCCACCCCCACCCCCACCCTTCTGTCTTCCCCAGCCCTACCTCGTTACACACACGCACCCCCTCCCTCTCTGCCCCGTCTTCCCGTCTGTATGTGTACGTGATGTACCCCTCTAAAACACACACACACACACACACACACACACACACACACACACACACACACACACACACACACACACCTCCTCCTCTCTCTCTCTCTCTCTCTCTCTCTCTCTCTCTCTCTCTCTCTCAAACACAGACACATATACGCTCCCTATCTGTCTGTCTGTCTGTCTGTCTCTGTCTCTGTCTCTGTCTGTCTGTCTGTCTGTCTGTCTGTCTGTCTCTCTCTCTCTCTCTCTCTCTCTCTCTCTCTCTCTCTTCTCACAACAGACAAGAGAGAGAGAGAGAGAGAGAGAGAGAGAGAGAGAGAGAGAGAGAGCTAATAGTGAAGATTCCTTTATCCCCTACCTCCCCCCCCCACTCCCTCCTCTCCCCGTACCCCCCCCCCCCCCCCCCCCCACCCTCTCCTGCTAAAATGTACTCCTCAGCGTGTAGAATATAGCTCCAACTGTGCAGACCAGAACATCGCGGTGCCAGTGACCTGGCCAAGGAACCTCGCGCTATTCTTCTCCACCTGCTTCAGTAGGTCAAGAGAGGGGCGGGGAGAGAGGGTGGGGGTAGGGAGGGGGAAGGGGGGAGATGGAAGAGTTCAGCCCTGTCTTATCAAGAGAGAAGCCCAGATAGAGCGGTCTCCACGTCCGCCGCTTTGTCACCGTCAGAACCAGAAGACCCTGGGCAACAGTGGGGGCCACAACCAGCTTTCTGCCTTAGTATCGTTCATCCCCCCCCCCCCCCCCCCATCGCTCCTGTTATCCCCCCCCCCTCACCTGTCTTCTTTGTGGTGTGTGTGAGGAGGTGGGGTAGGCGGTGGAGGAGGGAGGAAAGATAGGTTGGGTAGGTGCCTTTAAGGGGGGTGGGGGGGGGGGGGGAGGGGGGGAGGGGGGGGGGGGGGGGGGGGGGAGGATTGAAGGAGTGGTAGCCGTTCTTTTTCCTGAGAGGATTTGACAAATTTGTTTGCTTATGTTGTATGTCCCTCGCAGGCGATGATCGTATTGGCCCGTGTCTGTTGGTTTGTTTGTCTGTCTGTCAGTTGTCTGTCTGATTTGAGTGGAACTTGATGGACAGATCGATGGTGACTCCAACACGACTCTGTCAGTTATGGTCTTTATCCACATCAAAGGGCGGATCCACATTAGAGGGAGGATCCCAGGTCGGATCCACCTTAGAGGGAGAATCACAGGGAAGGTCTACATTAGAGGGAGGATCACAGGGAAGATCCCCATTAGAGGGAGAATCACAGGGAAGATCTACATTAGAGGGAGAATCACAGGGCGGATCCACAACAGAGGGAGAATCACAGGGAAGATCCACATTAGAGGGAGAATCACAGGGAATATCCACATTAGAGGGAGGATCACAGGGCGGATCCACATTAGAGGGAGGATCACAGGGAAGATCCACATTAGAGGGAGAATCACAGGGAAGATCCACATTAGAGGGAGAATCACAGGGCGGATCCACATTAGATGGAGGATTACAGGGCGGATCCACATTAGAGGAAGAATCACAGAGCGGATCCACATTGGAAGGAGGATCACAGGAAGATCCACATTGGAGGGAGGATCACGGGAAGATCCACATTAGAGGGAGGATCACAGGGAAGATCCACATTAGAGAGAGATATCACAGGGCAGATCCACATTGGAGGGAGGATCACAGGGAAGATCCACATTAGAGGGAGGATCACAGGGCAGATCCACATTAGAGGAGGATCACAGGGAATATCCACATTAGAGGGGAGAATCACAGGGCAGATCCACATTAGGGGAGAACACAGGGGAATATCCACATTAGAGGGAGGATCACAGGGAAGATCTACATTAGAGGGCGGATCACAGAGCGGATCCACATTAGGGGAGGATCACAGGGCGGATCCACATTAGAGGGAGAATCTCAGGGAAGATCCACATTAGAGAGATGATCACAGGGAAGATCCACATTAGAGGGAGGATCACAGGGCGGATCCACATTAGAGCGAGGATCACAGGGAAGATCCACATTAGAGGGAGAATCACAGGGAAGATCCACATTAGAGGGAGAATCACAGGGCGGATCCACATTAGATGGAGGATCACAGGGCGGATCCACATTAGAGGAAGAATCACAGAGCGGATCCACATTGGAGGGAGGATCACAGGGAAGATCCACATTGGAGGGAGGATCACAGGGAAGATCCACATTAGAGGGAGGATCACAGGGAAGATCCACATTAGAGAGAGATATCACAGGGCAGATCCACATTGGAGGAGGATCACAGGGAAGATCCACATTAGAGGGAGGATCACAGGGCAGATCCACATTAGAGGGATGATCACAGGGCAGATCCACATTAGAGGGAGAATCACAGGGGCAGATCCACATTAGAGGGAGGATCACAGGAATATCCACATTAGAGGGAGAATCACAGGGCAGATCCACATTAGAGGGAGAATCACAGGGCGGATCCACATTAGAGGGAGGATCACAGGGAAGATCTACATTAGAGGGAGGATCACAGAGCGGATCCACATTAGAGGGAGGATCACAGGGCGGATCCACATTAGAGGGAGAATCACAGGGAAGATCCACATTAGAGGGAGGATCACAGGGAAGATCCACATTAGAGGGGGATCACAGGGCGGATCCACATTAGAGCGAGGATCACAGGGAAGATCCACATTAGAGGGAGAATCACAGGGAGATCCACATTAGAGGGAGGATCACAGTGCGATCCACAATAGAGGGAGAACACAGGGAAGATCCACATTAGAGGGAGGATCACAGGGAAGATCCACATTAGAGGGAGGATCACAGGGCTGATCCACATTTGAGGGAGGATCACAGGGAAGATCTACATTAGAGGGAGGATCACAGAGCGGATCCACATTAGAGGGAGGATCACAGGGCGGATCCACATTAGAGGGGGAATCACAGGGAAGATCCACATTAGAGGGAGGATCACAGGGAAGATCACATTAGAGGGAGGATCACAGGGCGGATCCACATTAGAGGGAGGATCACAGGGCGGATCCACATTAGAGGGAGGATCACAGGGAAGATCCACATTAGAGGGAGATCACAGGGAAGATCACATTAGAGGGAGGATCACAGTGCGGATCCACAATAGAGGGAGAATCACAGGGAAGATCCACATTAGAGGGAGGATCACAGGGAAGATCCACATTAGAGGGAGGATCACAGGCGGATCCACATAGGAGGGAGGATCGAGGGAAGATCCACATTAGAGGGAGGATCACAGAGCAGATCCACATTAGAGGGAGGATCACAGGGCGGATCCACATTAGAGGGAGGATCACGGGGAAGATCCACATTAGAGGGAGGATCACAGGGCGGTGCACATTAGAGGGATGATCACAGGGAAGATGCACATTAGAGGGAGGATCACAGGGAAGATCCACATTAGAGGGAGGATCACAGGGAAGATCCACATTAGAGGGAGGATCACAGGGCGGATCCACATTAGAGGGAGGGTATTACAGGGGGAAAATCCACATTAGAGGGAGGATTACAGGGAAGATCCCCATTAGAGGGAGAATCATAAGGGAAGATCTACAAATTTGAGGGAGGATCACAGGGAAGATCCAATTAGAGCGAGAATCACAGGGAAGATCTACATTAGAGGGAGATTCAGAGGGAAGATCCACATCAGAGTGAGGATCACAGGGAAGATCCACATTAGAGGGAGGATAACAGGGCGGATCCACATTAGAGGGAGGATCACAGGACGATCCACATTAGAGGGAGGATCACAGGGGGGTCCACATTAGAGGGCGGATCACAGTAAAGATCCACATTAGAGGGAGATTCACAGGGCGGATCCACATTAGAGGAGGATCACAGGAGGATCCACATTAGAGGGAGGATCACAGGCGGATCCACATTAGAGGGAGGATCACGGGGAAGATCCACATTAGAGGGAGGGATCACAGGGCGGATCCACATTAGAGGGAGGATCACAGGGCAGATACCACATTAGAGGGATGATCACAGGGCAGATCCACATTAGAGGGAGGATCACAGGGCAGATCCACATTAGAGGGAGGATCACAGGGGGATCTACATTAGAGGGAGGATCACAGGGCGGATTCACATTAGAGGGAGGATCACAGGGCGGATCCACATTAGAGGGAGGATCACGGGAAGATCCACATTAGAGGGAAAATCACAGGGCGGATCCACATTAGAGGGAGGGGTCACAGGGAAGATCACATTAGAGGGAGGATCACAGGGCGGATCCACTTAGAGGGAGGATCACCGGGCAGATCCACATTAGAGGGAGGATCACATGGAGATCACATTAGAGGGAGGATCACGGGAAGATCTACATTAGAGGGAGGATCACAGGGAGGATCCACATTAGAGGGAGGATCACAGGGCAGATCCACATTAGAGGGAGGATCACAGGGAAGATCGACATTAGATGGAGGATCACAGGGAAGATTCACATTAGAGGGAGTATCACAGGGAAGATCCACATTAGAGGGAGGATCACAGGGCGGATCCACATTAGAAGGGGGATGGCAGGGCAGGCAGATCATCATCACCGTTACCATCACCATGATGATGATGATGATGATGATGAAGATTGGATGATGATGATGATGATGATGATGATGATTTATGATGATGTCATCATCATCTTCATCATCTCATCATTTCTTCATCATCATCATCATCGTCATCATCATCATCATCATCACTTCTAGTGGAACATCTCGTGAAAGGTCTTCACAGCACTGTGGATAAAATATGGATGGCTTTTCAGAGGCACGGGAGGAAGGAGGTTAAGATATACGTTCACTTGTCTGTAATGACGGAAACACTGGCTTACTAACTTCCTGCCCCACACAGACAGATGACAGACAGACGACAGACAGACGACAGACAGACGACAGACAACAGACAACAGACAGACGACAGACGACAGACAGACGACGGACGACAGACAGACGACAGACGACAGACGACAGACAGACGACAGACGGACAAGACGACAGACAGACGAAAGACAGACGACAGACAGACGACAGACAGACGACAGACGACAGATGACAGACAGACGACAGACAGACGACAGACAGATGACAGACAGACGACAGAACAGACGACACGACGACAGACAGACGACGGACGACAGGACAGACAGACGACAGACGACAGACGACAGATGACAGACAGACGACCAAAAGACGACAGACGACAGATGACCCGACAGACGACAGACGACAGACGACAGAGTAACAGAGACAGACAGATGACAGACAGAGCGACAGACAACAGATGAGAGACAGACGACAGACGACAGACAGATAGACAGAGGACGGGCGACAGAAAGCCGCAGACCCAAAAACGACAGAGGACGACACCAGACAGAAACAGACAACGAAGCAACACAACACAGGCGACAGACAAAACGACAGAGGACAAGACAGAGACAGAGGAAGAGACAAAACAGACGACAGAGACAGACAGAGACAGGCCCGACAGACGACACAGACCAGAACGAAGACAGACGACAGACGAAAGACAGAAACAGACGACAACAGAAAAAGACGGAAGACGACAAAACAGACGCAGCACAAAAACGACGACAAAGAAGACGACAACGCAGCGACAGACAGACGACAACGACGGGAAGACGAACCGAAAGACGCAGACGCAGACAGACGACAGACCAGCGGACGACGACAGACAAGCCCGACAAAGGACGGGCCGAAGACAGCCGACACAAAAAGACAGAAGGGACGAAGGGACAGACGAAGAGACAAAAGAGAAGAAACACAACGACAGAGACGAAGACAGACGACAGACGCAGTGAAGACGCCCAGACGGCCAGAAGACGAAAAAGCCCAAAAAAGGACGATAGCCCGACAGGAACGACAGACGACAGGACAACGGACCCGACAGCAGCGACAAAAGACAGAAAAAAAGACAGCAGGACGAAAAACCGACGACAGACGACAGACAGCGAGACAGAGACAGACCAGAAAAAACAGGCGAAAAAACAAGGGAAAAACCCGAAAAGGACAGACGCAGACGACGCAGACAGACGAAAAAGGGACAGAGGAAGACGACAGACGACAGAAGACAAAAACAGGACAGGGCAGGAACAGACGACAGACGACAGAACGACGACAGAGCAGACAGAGACAAGACAAGACGAACAGACGACAGGGAAACAGACGACGACAGGACGATAGAAGACGACAGACGACGATGACGACGACGACCAGGGACGACAGAGACAAAAGACGACAGACGACGACGGACAGCAGACGACAGACGACGAAGACGAAGACAGACGACAGACGACAAGCGACAGACAGGACAGACAAACAAACGACGGACCCAAGGACGACCGACAGACGAAGACAGGAAACAGACGACAGACGACCAAAACAGACGAAAAACGAAAAAGACGCAACGACAGGGGACAGACAAAACGACAAGACGACGACAGATGAGCAGACGACAGACAGCGACAGACGCAGACAGCAAAAGGACAGAGACAGACAGACACAGACAGACGACAGATAAGACGACAGACACAGACGACAGACAGCGCAGGACAGACGAAAAAGCAAAAGACAGACGACAACAGACGGACAGGGGGCAGAGGACAAAAGAAAGCGAAGACGGACAGACAAAAACGACAGACAGACGACGACAGACACAACGACAGAGACAGCGACAGACGCCGAAGACGACAGCGACGACAGCCCAGACGCCGAGACGAAGCCAGACGACGAAGACAGACGACAGAAGCACAGACGACAGAAGGACAGACAGACGACAGCAGACGACAGACGACAGAGGACAGGTGACAAAAGGGACACGGGAAAAGACGACGAAAAAAAGCCAGAAAACAACCAAAACCCAACGACAAACGCAGGAAAAGAAGGGGGCGTGGGCGCCGACGAAGGACCGGAAAAAAGAGAAGAAGAGAAGAGAAAGACGGAAAAAGGGTTTTAAAAAGGAAAAGGAGAAGAAAAGGGAGAAAAACAACCAACCCCAAAGAAAGACGGGCGGACAGGGACGGGGGAAAAAGGGGAAAAGGGGGAAGAAGAAGAGGAAAGGGGCCCCAAACACCAACAAACAAAACAAACAACAAAAAACACAACAACAACAAACAAACACACACACACACACACACAAACACCCAACAACAACACAACACAACAACAAACACAAACAACAAGCGACGGGGAGACAGGCGCACGCAGACAAACAGGGAGAAGGAAAAGAAAAAGAAAAAAAAGGGGGAAGGAGAAGGGAAGAAGGGGGGAAACCGAGAGAGAGAGGGGGAAGAAGGGGGAGGAGAGAGAGAGAGAGAAGGAGAGAGAAGAGAGAGGGGAGAGAGAGAGAGAGAGAGAGGGAGGGGGGGAAAGGAGGGAAGAGTGTACGTTGGGAGCGGGGGGGGGGAAAAGGGGAGGTCAGGAGGAGGGTGAGAGGAGGGAGGGGGAGTGGGGGGGGGGGGGGGGGGTGAGGGAGGGGAGGATGCAGCGTAAGAAGACGAAGACGACGGGTCAAACGTAGCGACCCAAAAGAGTGGGATGTTTCGCTGGTGGGGGGTGCCCCCAACAGTGGTTGCATGACCAAATCTTCTCTTTTCCTTCAGCGCCCTTAGAACCCTTGTCGTTCCGGCAGCCTTATGCAATTAGGGCTGGACTTGGATGTTTCACGTACGGGTTTTTGGTAGCACGATGTTGTCCTACACACACACACACACCCAACACACCCACACACACACACACACAAAACACCCCAAAACCAAAAACACACACCCCCAACATAAAACACAACACCCACACACCACACACCACCCACACACCACAAAACCCCACAACCAACCCCCACACACACAAACAAACACAACACACATTCCACACCAAAAACACACCCAAACACACACACACACACACACACACACACACACATCGGGACACACCCTCACCCCCTCTCCCTTTCCCCTTCTTCCTCCCTCCTTTCCCCCCCCCCCTTTCCCTCCCCCCCCCGCCCCCCCTCCTCCTCCCCAAATGGGTTGCGGTGTGTGGTCAATAACGGCCAGTTTCAATCTGGGGGTTTTAGTAGAGGACGGGTTGACAAAAAAGCTTGCTTGTTGTGAAGCACTTGTGTGTCTCCGTGTCTTCTATCTGTGGTCTTTAGGTGGTTGGTGTGTGTGTGTGTGTGTGTGTGGTGTGGTGTTGTGTGTGGGTGGGTGGGGTGTGTAGCTCGTCTGTCTGTCTGTCTGTCGTCTTCTCTCTCTCCTTCTCTCTCTCTCTCTCTCTCTCTCTCCTCTCTCTCTCCGTAACACTCTCTCTCTTTGCTTCTGTCTCTGTCGGTTTTGCGAGCGCGTGCGTGCGTGCCTGTGTGTGTGTGTGTGTGTGGTGTGTGGTGTGTGTGTGTTGTGTGGTGTTTTGTGTGTGTATGTGTGGTTGTGGCTGTGTCTGTGTTGTAGTGTGCATGCGTCTCTCTCTCTCTCTTTCCCTCTTTTCTCTCTCCCCTCTTTTTCTCTCTCTCTCTCTCTATTTTTCTCCTCTCGGAGAGGTAAATATGTTTGTTAAAAACCCCCATTTTTTTTGCAGAAAAAACCCCCTTTTTCACAAAAAATTCCCCGTCCTTCCGTATTTAGCCAAAATTTTCACCTGTTTTTCAAAAAAAATTAACATGCAAAAACGTAAAAATCGAAGTATCGTTACTTTAAATGGGGGGGGTTAGTGCAAGATAAGTTTTTGGGGGTCGTGAACAAAAAAAACCTTTTCTCCAGTGGCAAAAAATTAAGGGGTTACAGAAATTAAATTTAATTTTTTAAGTTTTCTTTTTTTGGTTTTAAAAAAAGAAGCAAGAAATAGCTACAGAGTTATTAAATTTCTTTACGGTTTGGTTGGGGAGGGAGGTGATAAAAAGAGTTAAAAAAAACAGGTTTGAAAAATTAATTACTGATCTTTTTGGCCTAAAAAGCGAGAAAGGGTAAAAAGGGCCCAGAAAACCAGATTTTTGGCCCCAACCGGTTATAATGGGTTTGCCATTTTTGTTGATAATATGCCCTGAAAGGGAAAATACGGGGTTTTTACTCACCTAAAAGGGAGCTATTCGCTTTAATGAAAACAGGTTTTTTCGATTAGAAAAGATATGAGTAACAGTGAAATTTTAAATTTTTTTTTTTATTTTTTTTAGTTTAAAAATGGTGTTGAACCAGGAATCTGATTTAAAAAATTGTAATGAACTATTTTACGAAACAATGAAAGTATTAACATTGATTTAGTGAATTTTGTTTTGAGAATGTGTAAACAATATAATAAAGATCATAGTGAACTTTTGACGAAGCAACAAGGGGGACATTGACGTAGGATTCAGAAAAAGGGAATTTGAGGTGTTATTGTAAGGTTTTAAAGTGCTTTAAGGTTGCAACCTTGGGCGAGAATAAAAGCGTGTTTTATTATTTTATTTACATTTTTTTTTTTTAAAATTTTGAATTTGGGCTTTAAAAAAAAGACGACCAAAACGGGAATCCAAAGGTTGGAAAACTATATAGTGGAAGAAAAATTTGATGTGAAAACAATTTTTTTGCAAATGTTTAGTCAATAGACATGGATTATTAACCCCACAGACTTTAGGAAAGCGTGCCTGTATTTAAACTACCGTAAAGTTCGGTCTATTGAGCGCACCTGTATATAAGCCGCACCCACTAAATTTTTTAAAAATCTGAACTTTTTTCACAAATAAGCCGCACCGGTTTATAAGCCGCAGATATATACAACACAGTCCGATGTGCAGGCGGCAGCTGGCCGAGCGTTGAGTTTACATAGTGTCGAAAATCATCACATACAATGTGTTCACTGCATTCATTGGCGTTTAAATAGGTCAGAATACAAGAGCATGTTTCCAGCTTTTCTTCAGTCTTTTTTTTTTTTTTTTTTTTTTTTAGTACGATGTGTTTTAAATCAATTTGAATCGAAGTTTTTATGAGGCTTCTTACAAGTGTTGTCTTTCCAACATCATTGCTTTAAAAAAAATACCGAAAAAAAACGCATTAACGATGCGCTAGAAAGGCAGTTCTCTCCTGCATTCATTGGTGTATCAAGCTAAGCGATTGGTTGAGTACTCGAAAGCGCAAGCCAATCAAAGCGAAGGTATCAAATGCAAACCTTCACTCCCTGTCCACGATTTCAACAATGGCGGATCGAAGCCAAGGTCTGACAATGACCGAGTTGAATGCGCTAATCGTTTTTGAATTGCAAGACGCACTTGGTAAGATAATGCATATAATAACAAACCAGAACATTAATGAAACGATTCGATTGTTTTATTTCGCTTAATACCGTTGCCAGTGCTTAGTTAGTTTGTTTGTAATTCCGCTAGTGTTAGTCAAGATTAAACAGGTCGGAAACGGCCAACACATTGTGCCGTTCGAAGCGATCGTATTTTTGTAGAAGACAAACTGATGAAAAAAGATATCAGTAATGGGCTTTACTTATGTCGATTCCCGTATTTCTGAACGGGTTACTGATTCCATTATACGATTACACAGAAAATCGTAGTTAAAAGCATAATAAAAATTCATAAACAGTAAACACGATATGGTGAGTTACAGAGAAGCTAAGAATAGACGAGGGTGTGATGCTTCTGAAATCGGAAAAATCCGCAAATAAGCCGCATCGTTGTTTAAGCCGCAGGGTTTAAAGCTGGGGAAAAAAGTCTGCGGCTTATAGTCAGAACTTTACGGTACCAGAGTTTCTTCAGATAGAGCCGCCAGTAAAAGTGTTGTAACCATTCTGATTGATTATGTAACACTGATGGCAGTAACATAGAAGTCTGGGTTTCAACCAAACAGAAAGAAGTTATTAGCTATCACGACCTTAATTCTGACTGGGCTGATTACATGCTTACCCAGTTTAACCATGCAAGTGAGGAGGCTAAGTTAAGGGGTTCTGGTTCGTCTGAAGGGACAGTCCTTGAAATCAAATTGAAACAAGCAAAGTTCTATCCTATAGTCGGCAATTCTTACCTTCTCTCCCAAAAGAGTTAGAGTTAAAACGAGCAGTCTTAAACATACATAATTCTGACAACTTGTGTTTTATGTGGTGTGTTTTAGCGCATTTACATCTGTCAAAAATCATGCAAACAGAGTTTCCAATTATGAACAATATAAGCAAGAGCTGAACTTTGATAACATAACCTTTCCAGTAAGTATAGAAAGCATATTTCAGTTTGAAGAGCAAAACAAACCAATCACCGTAAACGTATACACATGGTCTGTAGTAGACAATCTACAGCCTCTAAGTATTTCTCCCAACGCTCCTACTTTGGGAGAACCACTTAACAAACATGTTGACTTGATCCTGTTTGCAGACAGTACAAAGAGTCATTATGTATTAATTAGAACAATAAGCAGACTGTTAGCCTATACTACAAACATCCTGCTAAACAGGAGCTTTGTAGAAGGTGTTTAGTTAGAATTCCTACTATAGAAGCAGCTGCCAGTCATAAGAAACATTGTAAAAGTTTTGTAGACCGTGAAACTGAACTTCTTACACCTAAACCAAGGTCTAAAGTTAGTTTTAAGAATTTACACAAAATGCAGATGAGTCCATACGTGGTTTATGCTGACTTTGAATCAATCTTACTGCAGTACTATGGCCCACAACAACAAGAACAAAAACAACCTTATTAACCCACCATCAGATCTGTTCTTATGCCTTTGTTGTTGTTAGGTCAGATGGGGCACACACACACCCAGAGATTTACAGAGGTCCCAATGCAGCTAGTAGAGTTTTAGAGCAGATGAAACAACTTTGCAATCAGTTATCTAATGAACTGAACCTTTCAGACATTGTTATGACCCCTGAAGACCAAGAACGCTATGACTCATCTACACACTGTTGATATGTAACAGAGAATTATTAGGCGACACAGTGAGAGACCACGATCACATTACTGGAAAGTTTAGAGGAGCTGCGCACAAAAGTTGTAATCTTCAGCTTAAGGTTGACCCCAAAAAATGGAAACTGCCTATCTTCTTTCATAACCTACGAGGCTACGATTCTCATTTCATCATGCAAGCAGTGACTTCTGAATATAAGAGGGTTACCTGCATTGCACAGTCTTCAGAAAATACATGACTTTTACTCTTGACTGTTTATCCTTTTATGACTCTGCCCAACATCTGTTGGGGAGTTTGGATAAGTTAGCAGGATCTCTACAAGACTTTCCAATCACTAAACAATACTTTGACCCATCTTTAGTGCGTAAAGGTGTTTACCCCTATGAATACATGAACTCGTGGGATAGGTTTGACGAAGACTCGCTTCCTCCAAAGGCGCTTTCTTTTCTAGTCTTAGAGGCAAAGACATAACTGACTCTGAATATGAATACGCTCAAAAGGCCTGGACAGAATTACACTGTCAAACAATGGGCAACTATCACGATCAGTATCTAATGGCTGACGTATGTTTATTGGCAGACGTCTTTCAGAATTACAGATCTACTTGCATGAAACACTACAGTTTAGACTCATCACATTACATCTCTGCCCCAGGGTTGTCTTGGGATGCATTCTTAAAGTCTACAAACATTCAGCTTGACTTAATTTCTGATCTACCCACACTTCAGATGATTGAAGACGGCCTAAGGGGAGGTATTAGCATGGCCTCACATCCTTACTGCAAAGCCAACAACAAGTACTTAGATGATTATGACCCAACTAAACCATCCAACTATCTGATGTACTTAGACGCCAACAATCTGTATGGGTGGGCCATGAGTCAACCACTACCGCTGAGAAACTTTACAATGATGAAAGGCCCTCATGATGTTAATATTGTGTTAGGAATGTTGTCACAGCTTACACCTGATAATCCAATAGGAATAATCTTGGAAGTAGACTTAGAATATCCTAAAGAATTACACGATCGCCACAACGATTACCCCTAGCCACAGAAAGATTAAAGATGAGTCCCATCAAACCTCCTAAACTTGTGCCCAATCTTGGACATAAAACTAAATATGTGTGTCATTACAGACTCCTACAGTTTTACTTAAGACATGGATTAAAGCTAACAGCTGTTCACAGAATAATTACCTGCGATCAAGAGCCTTTCATGAGGCCATACATCATGAAGAACACTGATCTTAGAACCCAAGCCACTGGACGCTTTAGAAAAAGACTTCTTTAAACTGATGAATAACAGCTGTTTTGGCAAAACTATGGAGAACCCCCACAAGCGCAAAGATGTAAGATTAGTTACAAAAGAAAACAAGCAATCAAACAGCTCTCAAAACAAACTATCAACAAGACTGTTTAGAAGATTTAAAACGACAGCCTGTTGGTATTATATAAGATAAAACAAGATGTAAGTTGACACAGCAGGTTTTATCGCTTTACTGTAATGGAGTTGTCAAAGTTATTGATGCAGGAAAATTTCTGTATGACTACTTAAACCACTGTACCCAGAAGCAAGGTCCTTTACACAGACACTGACTCTTTTATTCAAGACATCCCAACTGAAGACTTCTATAAGGATTTAGAAACTGAGGTAAGCTAAAGGAGCTGATGGGTGGTTACGAACACATGTGATTACCCAACAGACAGCCCTTTACATTCAAGCTGCGAACAAGACAGTTAAAAATTTTGGAACGAAGAAGATGAACTTATGGAACAGTTTATAAAAGATATGTTGGTTTGCGGTCGAAGATGAATAGCGGTGCTAGCCAGACTTCTGTAATGAAGAAGGCTAATGGCATAAGTAAAGAATATGAAAAAAATTTAACTCACCAACACTACAAGCAACACTCTTATGAAAACAAAGTATTTCATCACACAAATGATAATTTGCGCTCTACTCTTCATCAAGTAAACACAACTGCTGATTAACAAAGAAATCAAGTCTCACACAATAACAAAGAACTTACTCAATCCATGAGTTTTCATATCCTGTAGGGCATTGGAGAACTTTAAAAGATTAAACTTGAACTGACTTTGCTTGAACTTAACCTTAAGAACCTAACTAGTACTTACTTAAGAACTAACAAGCACTTACTATAAGAACCCTAACTAGTGCTTCAATCATAGACTTATAATTTACTTTACTTAACTTGTACTTAAACTAAAAAAGTACTTTCTATAACTAACTGTAACCCATTTTGTACTTATCAAGTTCTTAACTTATTTAGTTCATTAAAAAACTATTCCATAGAAAATGTCGGTCTACAAGCAGGAGGTTGCACTTTTTTTGCAGAAGAGGGTTCATCTATTACTGATTCTGGACTTGTGGCTTTGTTGTTAGGTATGGTTTTAGGTTATTTGTATGCTAAAAAACCACCCCCAACAACAACAGGCACTCCCAATACATAGATACATTTATCGTTTGATTGTGTTGTTGTTAATTGTGTTGTTGTTAATTGTGTTTGTTGTTGTGGTGATTGTTGTATTACTATCTGAACAATTTTGTTTTGCTGATTGGGTTTTGCTTTTTGCAGTCAGTTCCATTTCAGATAGTCAATGACCAGCCGCAACACGTCCAGGACTTTTAGACTTAGTACACTACTCACTTGGTGGTACATTCACATTGTGGCACATTCTCTCCTGCGACTGTCCTCGGCAGTCTTCTCGCTCATTTTTTTATGTGATTAATTTAATATGATCAACATTAATATGATTAAAAAGTAATTAAACCATGATGAATGGGCTAAATTGTCCCAAATCTGTAATACATGTCACATGCAAAGTTTTCTAGGGACTTGTATTAAACCGATCTTGTGATAAGTCATAATTTAAATCTTCTGAAATCAACCGCCCCATCTTACTTTACTAACTTAGCATTATAGGCTAATCATTGTCTGCCCCCACCGATCTAAACCATTTTGACCCTAGCTGTGCTTCGTACCTGGCGTAGTACTTCTCAACGACTGAATAACAGTTGTTGAATTTGTTCAATACTTAGTTCATGCCTAAATACTTTTTAGTTTTTCCACAAGCAGCTAGAGAGTATAAATCTTTCGTTTCTTTTTTATGGCAGTGGTCTGCTAAATAGTCTCTTGCTCCTTCACACTTTTAATAGTTTCGTTCATCAATCCATTTTTTAAAAACAATAAAAAATAAATAATACTTTTAAAACATGATTTAACGCTGGTTAATATGTAGTGCCTGTTTGTTGGTGTTATAGTCTATTCCAACCATGCAAATGTTTGTTAGGAATAAAACCGCCCAACAATGGGAAAGACAGAAGATTCACCAAAACTGTTTGCAAGCCTTATTTTTTTGCTTTAAACAAACAAAGATTATCTTGATTAACAAGGCACATAGACAGTCATTCGTATTAATGATTATTTTAATTATTTTTTAGTTATAAAAAGATGAGTGAAAAAACGAATATCAATGACGATTTAACCATTTCTGCTATAATTAGCAACCCTTGTAAAGACTATAGTGTTGTAAGCAAAAAAAACATGTTAAAAAGCAGTCTCCTGCGGATCTAGGAAGGATAGATATTTGAGAAACCCCCCGTTGTTAAGGTATAGTTGGAAATTACTGCAGGGATATGCCGCAAAGACTTTACTTGTTACATACACAGGGAATTAACCCAGAAAAATTAATGCTAGGCAAATTAATCATAAGAAAATAATTTATAAAAAGATATCTGATTGTTTCTAAATGAGGAGAGCTAATGTTAATGCTTTACCTTTACTTGGCAGCACTTATATGTTTAGTAAATTGCGGTCGCGATGAAGAGAGAGAACGTCCATACAAGGCAATGGAAGATTTAGCTAATGCAAGAGACGCTTATGAGAAAAGGCGAATGCTCACTTGGACTTTTTTAATAAAAAGTTAAGAGAACAGGGGCCTGCAGAGCACGACATTTCAGACGTTGATGACGCAATGATTGATATACTTAGTGGACAGGAAAGAAGTTTCTAACATCGCCCCGCCAAGGAACTGTCTGACTTTTATGAACCATCTGAAGAACAGAAGACAGAGCAGAAGATAGGTTTTATTATAAGATGCTAAGGGAGCAATCTTTCTTCTCGTAGATCAACATAAAATTATAGTTTAAAATGTAATAAAAAAAAAAACCAGTTACAATATGGATAAATATATTATTCTCCTCAAAGGGTCCTTGAAAGGTTTAAGACTGCTATAGAAAAATTGAGTAAAGCTGCTAGAAGGTCTGAATCAGATGCGAAAGACTGGCATTCAAACTGGCAATTTGGCAAATAATCTGCCTGCCCCAAAATAGAATAATAAGACCTCGATTTGTTAATTCTGTTCCAAATAACACCCCACCAAATGACTTGCTGTACTTCCAATGACAAAGTTAGAATAAAAAAATTTTCAGTATGCTTTGACAGTTGTTGACATGGCCTTCAAGGATACTAAAGACCGCGGAAACCTTTAACGGATAAAAGCTCAACTGCTGTGGCTGTGGTCTTTACAACAAATATCCAGAGAGGCCCATTAAAGTATCCTAGGATGGTTTCAATATGATGATGGAAAAGAGTTTAAAGTCTGGTAAACCAGCTGTTAAAGCGGCATGTTACAGTTTTAAGAGAGGGATTCCGCGCAACCAACGATCACAAGCCCTAGTAGAAAAAAATTAGAAAAAAAATAAAAATAAAAAAAAATAGCATTACTGAAGATGTGCAGGGACTCAAAAACTCTTGCCGTTTTGTGACTAAAAGTAAGATACATGTATGTCCTGGAGAGGCAGAAGGTGATGGTTAGAATTAGAGCCAACAATGCCTATATGGAGCTAGACGATAAAAGAAGTTGGAAAGAATTATGGAGAAAAAACCCCTCCTGTGTATTATTTGAAAGGAAACTCTCTCTTCTAAAAGCCTTGCCCCTAAAAGATCCTTTGTTTGTGAAGAGGCTGCAAGTTGTCCCGCCAAACACAGTGAGTTAAAAAAAAAAGTATTTGCAACTTATTTTTTTGTTTAAACGTTTTTATTTGGCTTATTTTGGGTTTAACTGATCATTTATTTTGTTATATCCATGTTCTGTTTAATGCATCAGTGTCTACCTGCGTGAAGTCAATGTCATTCTCCACTCCTTTTTGAGAAGTTCACTTGTTGTCGTCCTGTAATCCACACCATCAGCCAAAAGCTTCTGAAATTCTTCGTCCATAATGTATTTCAATCCTGAAGTGATTTGCTTATTCTTAAATCATAATGAACAACGATTTGCTGATGCTAGGCAAACATGGCTGGTGCAGTTGTAATTTTAGGGTTAATTATTTAAAACAGCACACAAATCAAAGACTAGCGCCTAAACCTATTCCAAGGTCCCCCTAATGCAAAAAGAGGCTGCGCTCCAACCCCAGTAGCTTAAACAGCAAACACTAACCCAGCAACTATGCTAGCTACAGCTGAGGAGCCAGTAATTACATAAGAAAGAGTATTTAAAAGCATTAGCATAATTCTTTCTATTAGTCCAATATTTATTCCAAGGCACTTTCTTATTTCTTTTGAAGTTCATATTTGCTCTAACCTAACTTAGAACCTCCATTTTTTTAATATAAGATTATTTTTTTTAATTTAATCGTATACATATCTTCTTATTAATCCTTTCTGCAGCACTTCATCAACAAGTAGTAAAACTCATAAAATCATCATACTTAATGAAAATAAAGTCGAGTACGTTCTCTTGTCCTTGTCACATTCACAGGAACCTTGGTCAGATGATTACAAGGGTGTTTATTTCATCTCCGTTTTTTAATAATTGCAATAGCGAGCTTAAGAGGCATCCAAGTTTTTCAGACTTTATTTGTACACCTCTGTTTAAAATGTATGTTCTGGAAACTAGGATCGCCCCCCACGAAGGAATAAATAAGTGAAAATCATCGGCATTTGCCTAGGTAGTTTGACTGAGACGTGGGGAAAATTCTAAGCCCACGATGTCATCACCCCACTTCAGCTAAGGACCTCTTTCTCTGCCATATATTCAGAACCCTGCTAGTTATTTCAATCTGTTTTTTTTCTGTTGTGTTCCTTGATCTAGCAAACAGAAAGGGGACCCGCATTTTAGAAGGCTATCTAAAATTGTTTTTCTTGTCAAAGTATACCATTGGGGCTTCGTATTCAAACTTAAATTCCAAGCAATTTCAGGAAGCCCGCCCTAGCATTCTCTTCTTTAATGAAGCTTGTATTCAGTTTTGCCAAAATCGTTGGCCCATAAATTTCTTAGCTCTTCTAAGGTATGATATTGCTGTCGATTTATGTCTTCAATTTCTGTTTCGTTTGAAAACCCACATCTGTGTATTCAATCCATAAACATTTCTCTGCACTCCTATTTAATCAAACTTTTCAACTCGGCGTGTGACTGCTAGGTCTATTTAGCACTACAGCAGTGGCTTTTAGGAGCTAGTCTGCGCTTTTGATTTGGCCCACGAGACAGTTCTATTTAATATTAAAATCATAATAAACAAGCTACAATACACAAATGTATTGAAACTGGGGGTCATCCGTAAGCATAGACTAGCGTGCTTAGATTTTCCTAACTGCTCTTTATTTTTTTTAGCTCATCTTTGTCCCTTATTATATATTTTCACTTAAACATTCTTCAAAACTATCTTTGTCCTTAGTGTAAAATAATACAACCGATTTTAACTGACGATCTAAGTCTTTTAAGACAGCATTATATTTCTGAGTTTAAGAGAGCCACACAGAAAGCTAAGGCGTGGCGACCACTAAAGGCTAGCTTTGACAGAGCTTTTCTCTTTTAACAAGTCTTGTTCAGTGCCGAACTGTCATCGATAATAAACAGTTTTTCAGTTCCCTCAAATAGTCTATAGTAATGTTTCTTTACAGTCGCTCATTTGTTCGCTAGGACAACTAAAAATATTTTTTTCGTCTGTCCAAATAAACGTTTCCTTATCTTTGTAAGACTTGGTTTGTGCTTAATGTTGTGCAGAATATAAATAATGTGCCTCGTAATGAAATCCTGTAAATTGTTTGTATCAAATCAAGTACGAAGACAGTTTTCCCCACAACAGTAATCCCACAGATAAGCAACAGTGCGGATCTTTTGGCAGAAACTTCAAACTATCCATCTGTTTTTATTAGAATATTTCTTCTGCATTTTAATAAGCCACGTCTTTTAGCCTGTTTTCTTCAATGTTTAACTGAGCATCACAAACCATAAAAACATGCATTTGTATTGGTGCGTTTCCGTCTGCTTTCTTGTGAATATTTATTTTTATACCATTTTGTCCTACCCTTTCTCCACTTCCAAACAATCTGTTGTCAAATGTAGATCTAAAATCCAGCCACAGCCCATATTTGGTTATTAAGTAGTCTTCAAGTCTTACATCATAAAGGCGAAGTTTTTTACATACACGATCAACTGCAGGATCCCTTTGCCTACCTCCAGCAAACAACTTTCTTATTTCATCAAAGTGTTGGTGAGGTAAAAGTCCGCGACCTGAATACAACTGATCAGACTTGCCATTTATTGCACAGTCAACCTTCTAAATTTTTTGGGATTATAAAACGCTTCTGATTCTCTACGAAAAGGAGTTGTTCCTTCAGTAAACAAAAACAAAATTCCTTTTAAAGACTTCAGAGACTGATTTAGATGTATGTTCCAAAGAGTGTCTCGCTTATTTCTATTTTCTGTAGTGGAGTGTATTCATAATAAATAACTGTTTTATTTTTATACTGGTTAAGATTGTTTCTGGCCAGTTCAGGGTTAGTAACAACATCAAACTCAAGAGAAATGTCGCTAACTGTGTATTTGGCTTCAGGATCTTCAGACAAAACAACAGAACCGCTAGGATTAAATGTCAGTTCATAAGTAAGTTTTTCTTGTAGCGCACCTTGGTAATATGGCATATGCGTCTTTAACAACTCAAAATCTAGAGGGATGCAGAATCTGTTGCCAAATGCTTCTGCTAACTGCCTCATCTTTAACATCATCCTTTGCATCCTCCGCTTTAAGCCTGTGCTTGAGGCCGTTTGGGCCTTGTATTCCCTGAAAAACTTTCTCTTTTCTTTCCTTTTTAGGCAGCCATAGTCAGAATAGAGGGCAAAAATGTCTGCCTCGCTTAGTACAAAGACTTCTCTGCCCTCCAGTTTGATTGCCATATGTTTAACGATTGCCCTGCCCAAATTAGCAACAACAGTAGCATTAGGATCTACTGATGTAATATTTATTTTGAATGATAGTTTAGCAGTGCCTGGCATTATAACATCGCCAGCGCCAAGATCTGGAACTTGACTATTAAAGTTTGTCCAGGTTGAACAGTTGATGGAGTATTTACACTATTTACAGTCTGCCTTATACCTTTACGCCATGGGGTTCCTTCTCTTTTCTGTATGGATCGAGGTCACAACCGTATGAGTTCATTTTTATAAAACAAAAAAGAATATAAATAAAAAATATGGATGAAGATCATGATGCAATTAATCCTGTTGAAGAAGAAAGAGATCTGCTAGGCCCTTCATTTGAAGAAGATGAAACAGAATTACGTTCTTCATTGCGCGAACAACTTGAAAGAGCAGAAGCAGGTTCTTCAACCCCTTCATTAGAAGAAGCAGAAACACCCCCTTCAGTTAGCGCATCTCGTGCAGAACTATTAACAAATAGAATTAACTCATTCTATATAAGCTTAGGACTAGAACCGCCAGAAGGCCATAGTCCTTTTGATTTTAAGATAGATCAAAGCAACCATCTGTATATAAGAACTAGCAGAGGAAATTTTGTAAAGTTACACAAAGCCAGACCCAACTAAGTTTTTAAAACTAAACACATTTATACAGAGGATTCCCGTGTCGACCAAAGTGATTAAACATTTTAAGGCCTGCGCCTGAGTAGTTTTTACAAAACTTGAGGCGAGGCTGCAACACAAACTGAAATAGAAATGGCCTCTTTTCAGGATTTAGGCAAAGAACAGATAAAAGCAAATAGCAGAAATGGAGACGAGTTTTAATGAGGAATCCGTCAGAACAAACATTAGAAACAATTAACGATCCCCATTGCCTATGCGCGACTCGCTATCACATAATGAGAACGCCTAAAGTCAATAAGGGGCGAACTAGAAAACAATTATAGCAAACTTAGAACTCTAGATAGAAGAACAACAAAAATAAACTGGCTAAATGCAGATGATAACAATATTTAGGGTGAGAAGAAAAGGCTAGAAACAGCAGAAAATACAGAAATAAAAGGAATTAAGAAAATTAGATAGAAAACGCTGTCCTGGCAACAGAGAAAAGCTAGTCATCACAAACAAGCAGAAATAAAGAAACGATAGACAAATGCTTTATGAAAATACTACGCTGGCATAAAGAAAAAGGCCTCCTCTTCAAGAACAAGGGATTACAATAGTTAGCATATTAACAGCTGTTGGTTTGCTATCTTCTACGACTACGTACACTCGTTTATGCTTTAACCGGCCGGTGCACCAACAGGGCCAGTAGCGCCACCAACGCCTTCAGCCTGGTAAAATTGGATTAAAAACGAATTGCATCATCAAGCAAAAACCTATTAAAGAAGTAGCAGCTAAAAAGCGCTTGATGCTCTGCCTGGCTCATAATAGGTAGTGGTTGTTAGTTGGGTTTTGGTCTACTAAGGCAAAGTTGCTGGTTTATATGGGCTGAACCATCTGAGGACGTTAGGAGTGCTAGCTGCTGGATTAAATTTTAGTGAATAAAGTAAAGCTAATCCAGTAAAAGTTCAAAATACAACAAGGCTGTCTTTTCGGGGGGGCGAGTATGACTGTCAGGTCTACTCGAGCAGATCACCAGGTGTGTAGTGCTTTCTGGCTGCTTTCTGCTGGGGAGCGCTTATAACCGGATCGCTTTCTTCAGGGCTAGTTACTTTTTTTAAATAGATGGAGCATGGTCCTTGTGTTTAAGCCTTGAGTTGTGCCCTACATTTTGGTCCGTCTCCAGCTATGAGGATTTCAATGTTTATAAATTCTTGTATCATTGCCAAACGTAGTCTAAAGTCAGAGGTTAGCATGGCCTACAACAAAGTCAACCTTTGACCTAGCAAGTGCAAGAACGTCCTTATGAATTAACCTTTGTATGCTGGAGGGCAAATCAACGTATCTGAGTTAATAGCATCTTCTAAAATTGGCTAAAAATTGTTTTCTGGCGTCAAAGCCCTGTAGATTGATCCACATGCTAGACTTGGTCTGGTGCTTGTGCTCCCTAAGAGACACCAAACGTATGTCCGCATGGAGTCATTAAGTCGTTCACTCCTGGCATTGTTGGGACCTGTTACTTTCATCTAAGATAAATGTTGTCCAAGCTTTAGGGCGTTTTTGTTCTATTGACATCAATCGAACTTGTTTGTCTGGTTAAAAAGATGTGGTCAGGCCAGTATCATAATTATATTCTCTTTGTTGCACCCCACAAATACAATGTGCCCATCCCATGATTGGGGTCTAACTTTTGTCTAAAATCAGTTGAAGGATTAATTTAAATTCGTTGAAAGATTCTTCATATGCATTAGTGTCCATGGGCTGTTAAAGGGATTAAACGCGTTGTCGTTAGGGAGGGGCACTTGTAGTTCAGTTAGTATTCGTCTGTATGGTAATAAACATAAAGTTATAACTGACCTTACTAAAAGATTAGGATGGGGTTTAAATGGTTTGCATATGAAACCCCACAGCCGGGTGGTTGCACAGTAATGGAAAAATTTTAACTGATTCTGGAGAAAAGCCATAGGGCGGGATGACCATGCTGATGCACTCTGTCCTCTTTATTGCGGATTTAAATATTTAGTTAGCGGTTTACAAGTCTGACCCGAAACCGTATGATCCATCTACTGCAATGGTTAAATTGCTAAAGTCCAAAGATTTGAGGTTATAAAACGCTCCTACATTGTAAGTAGCACTTTCGTTATATTTAAAAAAGGTTCCATTTTTAAATAGTTTTTAAAATAGTTATAAAAAAAAATTACATCTATATAACCAAACAAAACGAGCGGTGTTTCTTAACTACCCAATTAATAATAGGTTAGGCAATTGTAGGTTGTTCTTAGAGAACTTGGTTTTAAAGTTAAGTGGGTTAACATATTTGAAGAGGCTCAAAATAACTGATTAATGTTAATGACGAACAAGGCAGTCAAGTAAGTCTGTCACGGGCGCTAAGCCGACGGCCCCAACCACCCCTAACCCACGCCTATTATACACTAGAGCAGACAACACAGCACACTAACAGCTTTACAATCATGCGCACTTCTTTATTTCACACACACACTATGGCGCCACCACTCACGTCCATCCACACCCACACACCGGTATCCCACTTCTTCACTGACCCACACTACCCTGATACGACCCTGAGAACCCTTAACCTATACTAAGCACCAGTTGCGGTATATCGCTGCGACCTAGGGACGCAAAGATAGCCCGCACACGTGGTGGCTAACTACTAGGGACAAGGACCAACCCAAGGGACTCTAATCTCTGAACTACTACACCCCACACCTCTCCCCAGGACCCACCCTTCTCTTTTGACCCGGGCCACTACCGCACCGGTCACTGCGTCCCTAAGGGAGGCAACGACAAGTACCCTACCCCGTGCTGGCCACTACGTCCTAAAAGGAGGCAGTAGCTAACACCCCTAACCCTACTGCCTAACGCTAAAACCCCTTCTACCACAACCATGGGACAACCCATCCCGGCCCGAAAAGCTCCAGTCCTTGGCGCTGTACTGGCCCCTCGCAGGCTGACACCTCCCTGGAAGACTCTGCACCCCGGCGCTGACCGTGGCTTCCCCGCAGTCCGACCTCTCCCCGAAGACTCTACATCCCGCGCTGACCGTGGCTCCTCGCAGACTGACTCCTCCCTGCGATGAGCGCGACACACACACCAGACGCCCTCTCGACGGATCCGGGGCTCAACGCCTCCTCCTCTGAAGGCCTCGCCAGACACTGAGGGTGAGGGAAGGTCTGGTGCAGCGCCCTCTCTCAGGACGCCTGAACAGGGAAGAGCAACAGGTGGCTGGAGAACTCCCGGAAGAACCCCGGTAGCAGAGGAGAGCTGCCTCACAGACGGCAGACGGCCTGGATGGTCTCCCTCTCCCGGGAAAACAGCGGTACAGGAAGCCGCCGCTCACCTGCCGGCACGCGGCAGTAGACTGCAGTGGTCTGGCCCCAGTCTCCGGACAGAGCAGGATACCTGCTGACACAACTGTAGGCCACTACTGTAATTTTGCTACTACCCGAGTCATCAAGGCTCATAGGCTACTTGGTAATGCTTTAATCCTCCATCTCCCTTGCCTACTTCCCACTCGGGCATGAGAGTGACCCCTTGAATTTCGAGTACACACCCCCAACCCGTTACTCGCTTTGGGGTTATCAGATCCATTTCCTGCCAACCCTTACACTAGCAGTAAAACAATATTCTCTCTGAGCCAATCCACACTATTGCATATGGAATTATGAATCGCACCCAAATCTCGGAGAAAGAAAAAAATCTTAAGCGATCCAACGCAGACTCCATGGCCATTCCTAGGAAATGCTAAGTAGTTTAGGAAGTGGGTGACTTCACCAGGAGATGTCTCCTACTAATAATCAGTAGTAATACACATCTTCCAAAAACAAACAAAAAAAATCATCACTTTTTAGCGGTTCACAGTTCTAGCATGTTCATACAAGAGAATCGGCTCGCAGCCACAATCCTTCACATTCTTACCCCTCTTTACACTGTCAATTATAATCATATATCAACACAACATGATTTGTTCGCCAAAATTTCCATCCAGCACCTCACTCTCATGTCATCTTTTGTCGGATAACCCAGTGGTTAATCCTTGTTATGCCAACACAACCATACTGCATACAATATTACATGCTGCACATCCTCCGTTTTTATCCTATCAACTGCTGAGCTACCCGCCTTAAACTTTACCTTATCCTTCTTTCCGACTACTAAAATTCATAATGGGACTGTCTCCCTACAACCTAAGATATCCTTCTCCAACCCTATTCTGTCACAACCACGTACATCCCTGCATGTGTGACGACTGTCATTTACTTTTAAAAAAAAAACTTCTAACCATATGGACTCACTGTCCTGTACCAAATACGTACATCACATACAGTCCGCACGCGCACGACACCCACGTCAAGAACCAAGACTCGTCACAAAAGTGAAAAGACACCAATAAAAAGTTGAATGGTCACGACCGTACTCCAGTATAAACCACCGACCACAAATCAGCCTTGGCCCTACTGCACAGTTAACCGATTCCAATGCTGTGCAGGTCAACTCCGAAATCATTAATCAATTTCAACAAACCACTACTATTTACAACTGAAATTGATCACAATCCCTTTACGATTCACGCAGACATATCTGCACCTTACTCATATTATGATCCTCAACAAAATGCAACCTTCTTATTGAACCCACTGAAATAACATAAAATAACCACAAACAACATCTACATCACCGTCCATCAATGGTTATTATATCGAACCCGCATTGTCAGCCAAACTGTCACATGACAATCGAACTCAGGAACCACTATGTACACTACTTACAGAATAACAGAAAAGAGGTAACAACACAAACCGGCTGACAAGAAGTTTCAATCACAGAACCAAGACGACATCATACCAGACAACCAGTATAAAGCAACAAACATAATACAACTAAACATAACATGAGACAACTACAGCACAACTCGCCGTAATACAAAACATGACGAACAACACCACCATGAACCTAACAAATCACCAACCTGGACAAACAGACGTTCAACCACACCAGTTCTGCAACTGGCTGAAGTGGCTGCCAACAAAGACGACACCGACTCGGCACAGGCCAAGGGCACCCAAACCCGACGAGGACCTGGCACTACCTATGACTCGAAGTCACTCCTCAAAAACTAACGGCGCTGCCGCCGCACCTACAAGGGGTACGTCCACTCCGACGAACCCCAGGGACCGAAGTGAAGCTACCCCAACGCATTCCGTCCTGGTCGGAATCAAGCGAACTCTACTCACAACACAAAACAGCGATTGGTCAGAGCAGCGTATCCCTCCACAGAGTGACAACGCCCGACCAACGGACTAACTTGTTGCTCGTGCAACAACACGACAATTTACCACAACAACTCACAGACTTGACAACACCAACAACAGCCGATATCCTGCCCCCCTTCTCGTGTAGAACCAAGTAACAAAGGTAACATCGGAAACGACCCCAACCTCCCGCTTCACCCTTCCTAATGAAGACTGAATTCAAGAATATTGTATCTTATTCACCACCAGTACTCAACCACCCCCAT
>JAFLJL010001709.1:0-36626 GCA_018398815.1 Conus ventricosus | reverse complement strand
TTGTGTGTATTGCGCGTCCGTTCGTTGAGCACAACAGCGTGTATCGTGTGTGTCCTTTTCACAGGACACTAAAAGGTCAGCACTGCAAGCACAGAAGGGTACACACACTCAGCCTGAGCGGAGATCTCAACCACCATAAAAAAAAACGGCGATCAGCGCAGTTTGGGTTGCCCCAGGCGCATGCGCCCCCGTGAAGAGGAAGTCTCCGTGTCCTGGGCCGGATGCCGCACCGGGCCGGCGCGTGGAAGTGCCGTGAAGGAAGCGGTCGTCCCGGCGCACTCAGTGGAAGCCTGGGGCTGTTCTGGTGGATGAGCTGGCCACCGACATCCTGGATCTGCGTGCGCTGGCCCGCCACGTCTGGCTGCTGCGTGTGTTGGATACTGCCCCACTCGCCACAGTACACACACACAACACACACACCACACACACACATTAAACACACACACACACTACACTACACACACACACACACACACACAACACACACAACACACACTCACACACACACACACACACGCAGAACGTCGGAAAATCAAATTTTGTTTTTCGCTTTACAGTAAAATTCTCTCTCTCTCTCTCTCGAGGATGAATGATCGAAGGCCGTAGGCCAAGGCGGGCGACACACAATTTCTGAGTAGAAGACGAAATGGAGTATACGAAATGGATAGAACGCCAGTGGGGAGCCTTGCAGTAAGGGTCAGTATGGAAATAGACGAAATGGGAGTAGTAGACGAATGGAGTATACGAAACGAAATGGGAGAAGACCAAATGGGGTAATTCACAGCAAACACATGCATATATTTCATCCGGCCCTTGATGACTAGCGACGAAAACGTACAAAACTTTTTAACTACATGCCAACTTACAGATATACACATAGACAGAAGCAAACATGCCAGACATACAAGATAACACTCAGAGCCCACCAGCCAGACATAAGAAACACATATACAGAAGCAAACAATGCCATACAACAGAGAAACAACCAGAGCCAAACATTCCAGACATACAGAGATACACACAGAGCCAACCACCACCAACATAACCATGGATAGTTGTTGTTTGTTGCGGTACCTGGCTAAATCCGACTCCAGGATCATCCGAACATCCGAAAGCATTTGAACACAATGGCACAAATGCATCATCTGGATGAGAAACGTGTGTGACCGTTTGATATGATTACCCCGCCACATGTCACGACTGAAAGACAATCCCCACATAACTATCATAGCAAAACAACATTTTTGATTAGCCTTGGTTTCTGGCCTATGTCAATTGGTCTGACACAGGCTTGAAGAAGATGAAATCTTTATTTCCAAGTTACAGATAAGCAAAACGGAGACTTCCCATAACAAACACACAAATATATAAAATTACACAACATTAAAAAGTTTATGCATTAACAGTTCAGGCGTAGAGGACTTTTAACTAAAAAGGAAAAAGAACGATTTAAACAACAAACAAGAATAAAGAAATCGATAACAAAGAAGAAAAGATTTATCACACACGATATAAGGAAAACGCGATCTTTGTCCCAGCCAAACACCATACTGCCAGATCATACAGAATACCCCTGACAAAGCAACACAAGCCAGACAAAACAGAGATACACACCCGACCACACATGCCAGGCATACAGAAACACACACAGAGCCAAACATACAGAGCATACAGAGAACCACAAATCACGACCCAACATACCAGACATACCGAGATTCAAAACACAGACAGAACCCAAAGATGCCAGACAAACAGAGATACACACACAGAGCCAACCATTGCCAGAAACATCAGAGATACACAAAGACAGAAGCAAACATGCCATACAATACAGAGATACACACAGAGCCAACCATGCCATACATTCAGATATACACATCGACAGAAGCAAACATGCCAGACATACAGAGATACATACAAGAGCAACATGCCAGACATACAAGATAACACATAGACAGAAGCAAACATGCCAGAACATAAGAGAAACCACCATAGCCACACAGCCAGTCATACAAAGATACCCACAGAGCCAACCATGCCAGACCTACAGAGATACACATAGACAGAAGCAACAGTCCAGAGCATACAGAGAAACACACACCGAGCCAAACATGCAGGCAAACATGAAATTACACACACAGAGCCAACAGAGAGAGAGTAGAGAGAGAGATAGAGAGAGAGAGAGAGAGAGGAGAGAGAGAGAGAGGAGAGAGAGAGAGAGAGAGAGGAGAGAGAGAGAGGAGAGAGAGAGAGAAGTCCTCGAACAGACGAGAGATTATATCTCCTGTATGTCTGGCATGTGAGCTTCTGTACTGGTGAATCTCTGAATGTCTGGCATGTATGCAAACCTGCAAGAATACAAGATACACACACAGAGCCAAACGGTTACTTCCCAATGGGAGTAGACAATTGGAATTAGACCAACTCACCATCACTCTCCTCTCCTCTCCGTCTCACTCTCTATCTCTCCTCACTCTCTCTCGTCTCTTCTCTCTCACACCTCCACTCCACTCACTTCTCCCACCCCCTCCTCACTCCTTCCTCCCACCACTCTGTTCTCTCTCATCCAGTTTTTATATTTGGCTATTTCCCTATTCCCCCAACCTAGAAGAGGAGAGTATAGTAGGGTGTGTTACACGGAACGCGGGGATCCCATTTAGACAACTTGGAATTACGGACGTGCCAGCGGCAGATTCTTCGTAATAAGGTCTCTTTTACTTACACATACAATACCGTTTCTCACTAATTCAATAAGCGGCAGCAATTTGCTATCCCCTGCCCCCCTCGTAAACAATAAAGTCCGTACGGACAACAAAACCCCTTAAAGGGCCTCGTGGCCTCGCGCAAGCACAGAAACAGTCCCTCATTTCCTCGGCAGCCCTTTTCCCCCGTTAAGGGCCGCGTTGTACATGAACGGCTAAGTATTTTTGGACTATTCCGTCGCAATCGATCGATTGTTGTGCTGTTCGTTGGTGTCCATTGCTTAAGTTTCCAACTTTGAAAGGAGAAACGAAATGATGAAGAGATTGGTTGGTAAGGCGATAATTAAGAAGGTTTCGACGCACGATTACCCACAATTCGCGGCTGGCGCTTTGTCTATAGCCCGCCAATACCTCCACTCCTCCTCTCACCTTCAGCGTCACTTTCCTCCCGAGTGTTCGCACCCTCAACTCAGCTTCGTTCTGTTGTCGTGAACAGCGAGCTCTCTTCCTCCAACCCCTCAATTCGTGACGGTGAATCGGCTCAGCCTTCGTATTCTGTCGATCCCGTCACAGCGACTCTTTTCTTTCTCGCAACCCACAATTTGAAGGGCGGTGATCAGCTCAGCTTTCGGTTCTGTTGAACTCGCCCCTTTGCCCCATAACGCGAGTCGACTCATGCCTCGGTTCATGTCCGCACCCGATAGTACAAAACCGCCGAGTTCAGTGTTCTACTGCTCACAGTTCGATTCCCATTGCAGAATCGAAGAGTATACGTGGCCCTCTACGGAGGCGGCCCGGCATGATGGGGACTAAAGCGTTCACCCCCCCCCCCCCCTCCCCCCCCCCCCGCCCTGTAGGCGATCCAGGGACGCAACCACCTGCTCCAGGGCTCGAATCTAGTTCGCCCTTTCGGTGTTTTCCCCCCTACCCCTGCCTCAAGTGTCTGCCTCTCTGTTGGTCAGTCCACCGCGTGACGCCCTCCATCTCATCCACCCTCGAGCACACCCTCAGGGAACAGGCGCTTTCGGGCCCCCCACTTTCAGGGTTGTTGCCAGCAAGCACACATTATCAGCCCCCCCTATCATGGGGGTCAGGGCCCCTTTGCCTTGGGCGCCAAGGGCCCAATGGCAATTATCCCCCGAACATGGGCTTTCCCCCCTATTCCTCATCCCCCCAGCTCCGGTGTTTTTCCTCCTTCCTCCCTGGTGGCAGGGTTTTTATTATTGCCCATCCTACCACAGTGCAGCAATCTGCCCACACCCAGGCGCCTCTTGCCCTTCCCGGGGACCTGACCCCCTCCCCCGGGAAGGTTCAGGGGAACCAGCCACCCAGGCCACTCAGGGGCATCACTACGCCGCCGCTCACGCATCGCCGGGGCCGGCCACTCCATCGGTCTGTTGGTCCCTACCTGTCGGCCTCTGAGTCAGAGAAGTGACCGGACACCCCGTTTCTTATTCTTTCCAAGCTCGGAGGCTGTGCAGGCATCCATGGTTCCTGGGCAGTGTCCAACCTCTCGAGGAGCCAGTGTCCCCAGCCCCTATCGGGCCGCGAAACTTGCCCTGGGCTCTCGCCCATCGGCGGCTAGGCTCCTCCCTCAACGACCTAAATGATCAGTTATTGTGGCCGACTGCATGAGGAGGGCCCACATACTAGTCAGGGGCACGTAGGCGCAGGACCCCGAACCTGGTACGGGTCCCTGATTTTCCATCCGCGTTGGCGGCCGGAAAATTTCTTAGACGCAGAGAGCCTTCCTCCAATATGCTAAGAAGAGCCTTGGCAAATGACACTATCCCCGTAATCCACACAACCCCTCTCCCAGAGGACCACTCTACTGGTCTCATTAGAGGTCAAAATCGCAACAAGCTAGGCACTGCCCTCTCAAGAGCGCTGCCATGCGGCGTTGTAAGATTCTTGCGAGGAGGGTTTTTGGAGGCCAAAATCTGTTATGGACTCCCTTATCTTTTCTATTGGGAACTATTTTCAGCCCTTAGGGATCCAGAATCTGGGTCCTTGCCATCCGCCAGTCCCGCGTACCCCAACTGTCTTTGTTAGCCTGTATCCAGTCAATTGCTGAAAGAGTGCTTAAGAATCGAGGGCTGGGGCCTTCACAAGGCTCCAACAGAACTCGGTTCAGGCTAGAGAAGAAGCGGTCCTACTATTGGCAAACTTTGAACCCTAAACGCGTTCTCCATCTGCCCGCGCTTCCCTCAGAGCCTTGCCTTACAAGAGTCAGGGACTCTGTTCGGAATCACCTTGCAGTCCACCCATCAATAGCCAGCCGAGATAGGCGTGACCCCCTCGCCTATCAGACAGGCCCCATCCCCCACGCCCTGGTTCAAAACGCAGGTCGGGCCAGCGCCTTTCACGTCACCGGGTCCTTCTCAACCCAAGGGAACGACGGTCCATTAGGACCCCTGGACCAGAGGCCGGCAAACCAATCAGGGGTCAGTTCCTCCGACACGCCAGGCGGTTCCGAAAAGCCTCCCACGCCCTCCGACGGCCCTCCCCAAAGACTCGCCCTCCTACCATGGTAACTTCAACCCTCCTTGCAGTCCTGGTGTCATTCTGTCCCATAGGCACCTCAGTGCCATGGGAGCTGCTATTCCGCGCAATCCCCTTTGGTCTCTGCGGTAGATCAGGTCGGTATTTCTATTCTTCCCGTGGGGATCAGTGTAAGGCTCCTCCACGCCTTCCACCTCCCCCTTTCGCTCCTCACCACGGATCTGGAAGCCACTCGGCCTTATAACCAGGAGGTCCTTTCGCTGTTATCCAAGGGAGGCCACAGAGTGAATTCACTTCCCCATTCCTCACCGTAATTTCTGGCCTGCATTTTTGTGGTCCCCAAAGCTTCACGGAGGATGGAGACCGGATCTGGATCCATCGCCCTTTACATTTATCTTATCGTCCTCACCCTTTTCGGATGGAAACCCCCATGACAGGTCCGTGCGATGCCATGATCCCCGGCGACTGTGCGGTATCCAATCTACTTGAAGTAAGCATACTTCCACCTCTTGATCCACCCAAGTGAAACCACCATGAAAAGTACCTCCGCTACGCGTTGGAGAGGCCGTGTTTTATCATGTCAGGGCACATCCCTTATGGACTAGCCACCGGCCCCCCTGGGATTTCAAACGAAGGTGGCTCGGGAACTTTGGTCTTGCACGTTCTGATAAGGAAATCGTTTGAAGGCCTAACAAGACGATTCGGCTTTCTTCTCCTTGCCCACCATCCAGACACCCACTCATGCTCCCATCAAGCCCTAACAGGTTTTAAGCCTCTGTCAGCAGCTGGGATTCGTTCGCAACGAGGGATAAGACCGATTCAACCCCGACGCAACAGATTCATATTCTGGTCATGTCCTTCCACAACCACCGACAGGCTGTCCTCACCGACCCGGGGGCAGCGGCCCTTGTTCGCGCACCATCCCTCATGGCCCTCCTCCTTTCCTTGTATCAGGCGCCCAGCCAAAAAGCTTGCCCTCTCTATTATTTCTGGGTCTGATGGAGTCTTCTGCCCCCTTAGTGCCCCTCGACGGTCTGCACAAAACGCCAGTATTTCTCAACGCCTTTTTCGCAAGCGTTGGTCTCGATGACACTGCAGTCTTGTGTGACCTTCCTATCCCTGGTCTCGGGCAGTGGTTCCAGTCATCGGTGTAGCAATGGCACTCCCAGTCCAGGCTAGCTCAGGGAGTCCCCATCCCCCCCCCCCATCTCCCCCTCCTCCACAGGAGGAGGACCAGTTCAACGGACGCGTCCCATTCCGGGTGAGGTGCCCACGTCAGCATCTCTGACGGCCACCGGGCACTGGTCCCCGGAGATGGGGATCCTGCAAATGAAAAACGGCTGGAGTCTGTAAGCCGACTTCCCAAGCCCTCCAGGACTTTCTTCCCTTCCTGACATAGGAAAACACAATACTCCTGCAACACCGACAACAACGACGGTGGCGTGTTATAATCAACGAGGCAGGGCGGGGCTCGTTCTCACTCCCTTTCCCTGATTCGGAACAGCTGCTTCTTTTGGTGCGAGAAACAACAATCCGACTCGGCCAAGCATGTTCCTGGGAAGAATCAACATTCACGCGAGACACCCTCTCAGCCGGTCGCACAAGATCTATACTTCCCTCATACAGTACCTACTCTACCACTCTAACCAAGACCCACTCTGGAACTGAATTGATCAAACCACAGTTGGAACCTGTTCTCCACCCGGATTCAACACCGTATCCAGCTGTATGACTCCCCCATTCCGATCCGGGCAGTCGTGGGGCCGTGGACGCCCAGTACCATCCCTTGGTCCGCCTGACGGGCTATGTCTTACACCCCCGTACCCCATCAGGTAAAGGTTCTCCGCAAGGCAAGGGAATAAGGCACCACCTTATTCTGGTGGCCTCCAACCGCTGTGCCGGCCCCATGCTTGGTTTTCCGGAACTGTTTAACAAACAGCAACCTGACTCACTGAGCCCCCGCTACCTGCCTCCCTAAAGTCAAGGACCCTGCATCCAAGCCGCGGATCAGGCCATCCACCCGCAAACCAAACGTGCTTGCATCATTCATTCTTCAAGCCTTGCTACAGTGCGGTGACTGCTCTGATCCTGGCACAAGCTGCCACCCCAGCGGTAATCGTTCCTTGTGGACATGCCCACAGGCAGTGCCAACCCAAAGTGTCTATTATGTCCACTGGAAATGGTCTGTGGCTATCTTGGAGCTGCTACAATGCTCACGCGGTTATCACCACATACACCTTCTCAATGCCAATAGGCGACTACCTAGCCTATCAGTCATCGGAGAAGAAAATCTTTCAGTCCTCCTCTGTAAAGGTTCACGAGGGCGGCTATTTCCACCACAAACCGCCATATAGGGGTGCCCCTCCTTCCTGGACTACCCTCTTCGTGCGGGATCAGGGTCAGTAGTCGCTGCCCTACAGGAGCCCGATGCCCCGCCGCGTCCTCGTCGTGGGAATCTTATCGTAGTCCCTCTCTCCTCCACCTCCCTCAGCTTCCCCCTTAACGAGCCCATCCTGGGAAGTGTTTCTCTGAAATCCATTCTTCAAAACATCCTTCTCGTTTTCCCTCCCCCCCCCCCCCCCCCCCTGGGCCTCGGGGAGGCTGCGCAGTGAGTCCACGCCCTTAGTGGCCTGCCTGGAGACGTCGCTTTCCAAACCGTAATGGCTCGATATCTCTTCGCCTCCCCTCCCATACATATTAAGCGAAAAACCAGTTGCCAGGTTCTTTCTTTTCCTTCCCCACCATCACCATACTATCCACTCACTTCTGTTCTCGCCCCGGAGACGACGAAGACCCGCACTCTTACTCTGTCCCGGTTCCGCGCTTTGCGGAGTATAGGAAACGCACAAATCTTCACGTTCCAAGCAGCGCCACCTGTTTCTCTCTTACCACGAAGGTTTAAAAGGATGACAACAGGCGCTCATCCACTCTCTCGATTGCTGAGATAAGTCTTAAAGCAGCGTAACGCGAGACCTGAAGGGGATATGGCTGATTTATTTCTCACCTAGACCCCATGAGATTAGGGCATGGGCGTCTTCGCTGGGCAGTATCACATGAATGCCAGCATATCAGGGTGTTGTTGGGAAGCCGCAAAACGGCTGTCCCCAGGCACCATACCAGTTCGAACTACTACCTGCGCGACGTTTCCCGACTGCGTGATGATGGGTCCTAGGGCATCGCATCAGCTGAGGAGGCGCAACATACCAACTCCTCCACACGAACCGTCCCATCATGTCGCCACCCAGTCGTTAACCAGGTGACCCTCCCTTCCAGGTAGTGCGCGACTCTGTCAAAAGTGAGGAGCCACCTGAATAGTATGTGTAATAAAAAGGAAATTTTTCATTCTACAATTACGTTTTAATCAAACATACTACCGAGGCAGCTCACTCAGAGACCCACCCTAACCACCCCTCCTTCCTGGAACCATCCGGAGTTCACATTCAGGATTTTTAAATAAACCTCGAAAAGATGACTAGTTCAGAGCATGCGCTAGGCACGAGTCCCCTTACCAGGGGGTTTTGTTGTCCTTACGGACTTGTATTTTATACGCGGCAGGGATAGCAAATTTGCAGCCGCTTAATGCATTAGTGAGCCACGGTAAGATGGTTTAGATTAAACGTAAAATTAGAATGACAAATTTACCTTTTATCTACCCAGTCAGCCATGGATAGCGAGAAGAGAGAGGTGATGGATGATAGGATATAGAATAGAGGAGAGATGAGGTCAGATAGAGAGAGGAGAGATAGAGAGATGCTAGAAGAGAGAGAGGAGAGAGAGAGAGAGAGATGATGGGGGTGGGGGGGAAGGGCGTGGTTCCTTTTCCCCCTTAACCAACCCCGACCCTCACTCCACCTTTTCGCTCCTTCATTCATATACCCAGGACTTTCCTCTCATATCATTCCCCTTATATATTTAACACCACACGCCCCATTCACCACCACCACCACCCACCACCACCATTACCCCCTCCATCCCCTCCCCCCCCCCTTCCCCATCCCCGCCCCCGTAAAAAAACCGATGGGGCTATACTTCCCCTTACCACATACCTCCAACCATGTGGCGTCGCCCAGTTCCAAGAGGAACCTAATAAATAAATAAATTACAAACGGCTAGAGAACTATAACAATTCATTCTAACACCACTTGCTCCTCAAACCAAGTTTTTTGTGAGAAAAAGTGCTCTAAACGTCATTTTATAGTACTCTGACAAGTAAGACTTCAATAACCAAAAAATAAACGATCATCACAAACAAACAAAGACTGTGTAAAGGTTAACCGTTTTTCAATACTACTTTACTAAACTTATACATATTTTAGTTATTGTTAATCCTGCGTTTTCCTGGACCATTATCAATAACATCAATTTAAACCGCAAAACAATCATCAAAGGCATCTCAGTCCATTCCAGTGAAATAAAACTACAGTCTTTTAACTGTTCTCAAGCGTCTTTATAAAACCGTAGTATAAATTATTGGCAATACAAAAATCCACACACTTCTCCCAGCAAGACTTCCACTAAAGGCTAGTTTTTGGACAAAGATTTCATTTTTATAACTATTTCTCTTTCTGCTGAACAGTTCATCTATAATAAAAAGCGTTTGCGTCCCTCAAACAATATATAAAAGCGTTCTAAACCTTCACTCAGTTATTGCTGGAACTAACTAAAAATATGTTATCATCAATCCTATAAACTTTCTATTGAGATATGCTTGTCCATTTAAGTGTTGGCAGAAAATCACATATAATCAAAATTAAAACGATAAACTGAGTATTGTAACAGAGTCGAGGATAAAAAATTGTTTTTCCACAACCAGTTTGAACCACAAATTAAATGAACAATGAGGGGTTTTTTGTCCATAAATTTAAACTGCTCCATAGTTTTAAATGACAGAATTTAATCTAAACCAATTATTGTTTTTATCAATGCTCTCTGTCAACACTTTGAACATATAAAAAAAATCCCTAAAGGTCTATACATGTGTAAAAATAATCCATTTCATTGCTGTAAAGTGTTTCTATTTAGACTAATATTGAATTATTGTTGCATGAAGTTATGACCTAATATCCCCCCACCATTGTGAAAGAATGACGACAGTAACTAAGACTGTCACGTCAAAGTGATTTGCCAGCTAATTAGAAATCCCTTTTTAAAAAGGAACGTCACAAACGCCCCAACCCCAACCCACTCCTTATCTTTTAAGACAGAAATTTATCAAATATAATATGTGAACGAGTCACCAAAATTTCCATATGCGGAATGAACAGAAATTTTGTAGAAGCATCATACAAAACCGTTACTTTTTCTGTGGAGGATGTACTGTTTATTTCCCAATACGGCATTATTTCAATCTGGTTTCCGACAAATGTACGTCTGGCATAAGACTACAAGTAAAGGCCAGAGTTGAATAATGACTTACTGAAACTAATTGACGGCAAAAAAATGTAAATGGGCTTAAAAAATCCAATATTATTTCCCATTCTGAAAAAATGGTTCAAATTGCCATTTTGATGTGTCAGGTATTTTCGAACTATTTTATAATCAAACTGGCCAACCGTATATTCATCAAGATTGCGCAGCTGTCTAATTTAGAAACTTTTTTGCTGTCGCTAACCCTCTATGCGTATTTAAATCACCCTCATTAATGTACACAAAACCATACAAAGTGCCATTTCAGCCATTCTGATCAAAGTCCACAACGTCTGCAAGGTCTTTTTATTCTAAAGTAATACACCACACATGCGCTAATGTAACCTCCGGATACTACTGGCCACGCGACCATTTAAGTACAGTTTATATTATTTTATTTCCAAAACAGAATGTGCAGGTAATCACAATACACAACATTTCCTGCTTTGACTTTGATTATTTATATATTAATGAACCGACCCTCCCACAAACTAAACTTTAAACTGTAAATTATGGAAATTGTAATAATTTTCATCAACGCCAATAATCCGCTTATCCCTAACGGAATGAGCTCATAAAACAATTGAGGGCCTTCCAACATAAAAGTTTTCATCGTGCACAGACTCGTTCAAATGAACATAGAGTAAATGAATGTAATGCAAGATCGAGCGTATTTCTCCCTCATAAGTAGATTTTGTCTGATTTAACACTAAATCTATGATTGTACAGCTTTGAGCCTAACATAATTAAGCTAGCTCTACATCAAAAGGTATGTACTACATTCTTCTTCAGTTATGACTTATAACAATGTGTTTTAAGATTGGCATTGTATAATTTTTGAGAGTAATGAGGAAGTTACTCATTACTTCTTTTAGTGAGCAAAACCCGTAAAAACCATCAGGTATGGTAAACTGGCTAACTTGTTCCCTGAATTGCCACCATATAAGAACCTTAATATTCGTCGCCTGGATTCGTTATATAAAACCAAACGACTTAGTACAAAATATCATTGAGAGTCGACAATATTTTGTCCGCAATCGTTTCTCAACAGCAAGGTTTCAAAATCCGAAGGACTGTCTTGGTTGTTATTGTTACAACATTTTTATAAACGAATAAAAATGACGCGTTAAATAAACAAAAGAAGAAAAATATTCATTTTAGGTCCGCACTACAATCTTAAAATTATAGCACCTGACCACCCATTACATTGCTGTAGACCCAGACTAACAACTTTTCAAAAAAATGAGATGTTCTCCATAAAGCAGAATATCTTAACCCCACCTAATAAAAAATACTACATCGCAAAAGTTTGGTTCAGTCCAATAAATATATGTCTATTGTTCGAATGATGTAAATGGTTTTAGAATGTATGATCCGATTGGGTCAGTTTCATCAGAACCATATTAAAACATATAGCTGTGTTTGTGCTTCAACTGGGTGCGGAGTGTCGTATGCCTGATCATTTAAAACATCCTGCATCCTTATGGTTGATGGTCAGAGAACAGAGTTCATTATATTACACTTCAGACTAATTTGACTGAACTGGCGAGCGGCCATTACCAAATGACAAACCGTTTTTATCCATTCAGTCAACATAAATAGACACGCAGGCATTTGAAAAAGGATTTGTAACGAATTCAATAATTAATGAAAAGACAGACCTTTAGAACAAAAGGTCATATCTTAAACAAGGCTTAGTGCACCCCATTATATGTGATGGGGCGTGCACAAGAAAGTTTTTTAAAAACATAAAAATGACTGGAATCACCTTACACATCTTTCTCCTCAGTCACAGGCGCTCACCACGGGTCCCATAAGCAAGATCAAAAAACAGCTAAGGACACAAATAACTATATACACACTTAGGGCTTAACAAAGCGGTAATATAACGAATAAACTACTCTAAGATCGTACTTAACGTTTGTGTTTGTTAGCTAAGTGTACGCAAGCACAAACGCTATCGAGCATAACTGATTCATCTACAGTCCTTGATGCACCAAAACAATACTTAGCAAATTATAGAGTACCCATTAATACTACAGTTTGATAAACCTTCCAAGAATAAAAAGTACCAAAAAGATTTAACAAAACTCAAGATCGAAAGACGACTAAGCTGTATGGCACAGGAATATACATGCTGCCTTCAGACCTCTGACTCCAGATAGGTACAATAAAAAACTACAGCAATGAAATCCTTGTATCATGTAATGAACAGAAGGTTGGGAAAAACATATAAATTCTGAGCCATAATATAACAAACAATAAAAAAACACCCAAATTAAGTCAACCAATTCCTTGATGACCAAAGCCAAAGACTGTTGAAGCCGTGGACTTTGTTCGCGATTGACCATGAAAATGAAAAGACAGTGCACTTGTATTTATTGGATTAACTGGCCAAGGATTACTTGTTCCCTTTAACTTAACTAAATAGTAACCAACTATATAAGAGAACTAATGCCCCTAAGTGCTTCGGCCATAAAGCCAAACTACTTTTTCTTGCAGTTTAAAAAAAAGAAAAAAAACAAAAGCCAGCTAATAACACACCCTAAAAAACCTGGCAAAGATGTCTATAGCTTACCGCTAATTTTTAATAAACTCCAAGATGATTCAAGCTGTTTTTTTAAACCACATGATTTAACAGGCGATGCGATGGATGCACTAATCCCATCACCCACCGCCACCGCCTGTAATAGCCCTCACCTAGTAGTACTTTAATGCAAATCCTAAGGCCCGATATAACGCTTGCTAAAGTGACGTCTTGCTCTCTAACCAGCGTTCGAATTCGTTCTGCTACGTTGTGTCCTTCATATAAAATTTTCCCGATAGTTTCTCTTATTCTATTCACTTGAGATCGAAATTGGACTCTGTATAAAGTTATCGCATCTAGACATTGACTGATCTTCGTTCTCAAGATTATTTAGACCTTAGACTTATTCTTTCTTAATCTCACTCCTCATTTTGGCGTCCGTCAGCCTCAAATCGAGTTTAACATGTTCTGCAGTGCAGCTCATCAAAAGTTTCTCATAGAACAAGAATGAATGAAAGTGCTGGTCAGGCAGCTAAATACAACAGGATAAATAACAGGCATCAAATCAATTTCCATGAAGAGTAAGGCCTGATACTGGATGACATATGCTTTTTATTTTCCCATCACCAGGACAATGCTGAAACAGTACTACTAACCTGCATTCCAACTACAACAACACCCATGACTGTATGCAAACATATGTATATAACTAGGCTTTTAACTGCAGTTTATTTTCACCTCTTTTATTAGTCAGTATACAAACAACATAAAAATTTACTAGCGCCTTTTCGTGTAAGAGAGGTTGTAACGAGTGCATGCATGCATGTGAGTGTGAAGAACACTTTCAACAGGCAAGGAATGCAGAAGTGAAATATTGGAAAGACTGTAAAATTATGTTCAGTGATCAAGCCTGATGAGTGCAAGGGAGGGGGAATTTCGGATCACAATATACTAAACCTTGTCCATGCAAAATGCCCTTGTAATTAAAGATGAAACCACAAGTTTAGTTCACATAAGGGCCTACACTGTCCAGCCCATCATGGTGTGGTTTAAGGGCAAGAACACCCAATGCAAAACCTAAGAGGTCCAAAGCAACCCCAAATCCATCTTTAAATATGTTATGTCAAAGCAATGATAATATATATTAATTAAGGTGCTAATAGATACAGGTGAACACATTCAATCCATGAGTTACCTGACCTGAACAGCAGTCAGGCACTTGGATCAATCAAACCCCGACCTAGCTACAATCTACCGTGCACTGAAGTCAACCTACTTGTAAGGAAACCATCCTCACAACACCTGCACTTAACACACATGCACGAGAGAGAACACATCCACTGTGAAACACAGACACAAATATAATTTAATCAAATATTTTTAGAAAATGATTGCCCAGTGCAGATGAAAACCCAAGCATTTCTTAAACTCTTAACACATATCTTGTAAACAACACTGTTATGACCCCACCATATATTAGTGTGGAGAAAAGGTAAGGTACTAAACAATCGTATACATCCCACATTGGACAACTCCCATACGCCAACACAGAAAATAGTGAGCACGACTTGGCCTAACTGCCTTCGTTCATATCGACCAACGTCCTCCACTCGGGTACGCCCCAACTCTAAACTAAAACCATCGATACTCTTGGAGAAGATCAGGGACACTGGTTACGCCAGTGGGGAGCCTAGCAGTCTGTGTCAGTAAATGAAATAGACGAAATGGGAGTATATAAACGAAAAGGGAGTAGACAAAATGGAGTAGACCAAATGGGATGGTAACCTAAAAAATCATTACTGGAAAGGAAAAACCTTGAGGCATTGAAGTCAAACTACTTGTTAAAAACTTTAAAACAATGAAGATACATTACTAAGAAAAAAATAACAGAAAAAAAGAACGCTAATTCAAAACTTCAGGAATCCAGAAGAAGAGGGTGAACCAAAATTATTATGGTTATTTTGGTTCACAAGGTCAAAGAACAAAGCAATAACTAAAAGCATACTATTTTTTCTGCCAGTGCATAGTAAATGTCACAACCATACATTACGATACAGTTCATCCAAAACTATTTGCTTTAATAGAATATATTTTAACCTCAATAACCAGAGAAACATATATCCTTAAATGATACTGATGTGGTGCTAAAGCATGAAACACAGATGAAGTTGTGACAACCAGGCATAATAATTATCCATTACAATTACTCACCATAATGAGTCAGTTTATGAAATTCAAACTTCAAGTGCCAACACTGGCATGATCACAATCAACCAACAGCACTTTTTCATCAGTTTCAACTAGAAAGGGATTCTCCTATTCATCTCATTTCTTCCTCAATAGCATCTTTTACAAGACTAGTGGATCTGAATTCACAGGCGTTTTTGTTTTTTTTGACATCTATTATAGAAGTTTTGCTGATGTCAGATACGACATGCAGTCCCCAGAACGGAGACGTGGTCTAGTCTTCTGTTTTCCTTTACTCCACTGCATCATAAGTAAACTGTAATTTATGTTTTTAAACATTTCAGCCCTCTAGCTGTTCATGCATCCATTTTTCTGCAGCTTCAATGCGCCAGCAATTTCCTGGCTTGAAGCGTGGCACATGTTGTCAACAACAGTAGGAACAGTTCGCTGTATTTGATCCGACTTGTGAACTGTGTCCATTCCTGTGAGATTCAGCAGGTTCTCGCTATCCTGTAGATGCCGTGAAGATGGTGAGGCAGTGGTCAGGGAACGTGCTTCCAACACATGCTCTGGTCCTGAGGGGTTCAGAAATCAGTGCTGAGTCAGACTCAGAGCACCTGTGACAGATCAGGCTCATCGTCCACAACATACCTGCTGTCTTGCTCATTGACACAGAGTCATCCTGAAACATAACGAATATTTATACATAAGTAAGTGATGTTTATATATACTATATATTTCACTTTTTTTTCTTAAAATGTATTTACAAAATAACACACCGATTTTCAAAATCAGGTTTAATGAATCTAATAAAAGTAAGAACTTTATAATCAGGAAATGGTTTGTAATTGAACGTGGATTGTCAGACATGAAATGAATGTAGAGAAATGATAAATAAATATATAAATATATAAATATATATAGAGAGAGTGTAGTGTGTGTGTGTGTGTGTGTGTGTGTATTGTGTGTTGTGTGTGTGAGTGTGTGTGTGTGTGTGGAGTATGTAGAGTGAGGTGAGTTGTGGTAGTGAGTGAGATAGTTGAGAGAGATGTGTTTGTATGCAGTGCCATGTCCACAGCTAAATAGGGAAAGCAATGCAGAATATTTTGAAGCTATCTGGCAGTTTCCAAATTGATAATGGATCAAATGGATGTAAATCATATTGCACTGAGAGCACCCACAACAGAGGAGCACAATGACATATACCCACAAACACTACCAGCTCCATCCATTTGCAGGCCAATTGTTGATTGCTCACTAATACGCAATAGTTAAATTAGACTTGGGTGGCATATAGGCTCAACAGTGAAGCAGGAGTCAACACAAACACTCAATGTCCATCAGCGCTGGAATCAAACACACTGAACATACCACCCTAGAGTCTACTTGCCAACTGTCAATGCGACACCCCACATTTGAATGTGGCTGATGAGGTGCATAGCTACTTGAAACCTTACCTTTTAAAAACCTTCTGAAACCTTACCCAGAAGGGGACAACTGAAGAACAGAAGTATTTTCAATAACCGACTAGCAGAGCACGCAGAGTATTCAGCAAATGCATTAGCCATCATTGACAACAGATAGCTGTACTAGGGAGAATACTGTTTCTTTAATCCAGAAAGAGCACCCAACAAGTTGCTACTTGCTTTGCTCATTGCCCTACATAATAATCCTTTCGCACAGAGAGTGATGTCAGTTAATGCAAAGAAGTGTGGTGAGACCCCCAAGGAACCAAATTTACAAACCACTTGGTTTCACAGAGTGGAAACCACAGCTGTTAGATAAGCTCGGGATGTAAGGGGTGAGTTCTGTAGACAATTACAATTCCGTTGGTGCTGTTAGCTGGCAGTGGAAGCAGTAATCTGAATTGGCTCATTGGAAGATAGAAAGTACATGGGAGAGGGGAGTTTGTGAACACTCCCAAGAATTACATGCTACAAATATGGAAGAAGTACTTCCCACCAAGCCCCACTCCATCAAAACCCAACCCACCCCTCCCCCAATTCAAAACTGAACCCCCACTCCCCCCACCGCTCACACAAAGGAAAAAGGTGCTTAGGTTCACTCCAGAACATAAAAAGAACTAGTGGTAGAACAAAAGCATAAAGAGAAAAAGTCTCTTTACCTTCTTTCCTTTTAGCTTGTTAAGAGATCACAAACAGAAAAATAAAATTAAGTGATAATGGACACAAATAACTTTAGTCTGAATGCTGAGTAGACATGCAGAGTGAACACCAAGGAATTTCCATATCAAATATAAAAGGGCCATTATCCTAAATACACGATACACGATGCTTTTATATTTGTCCTCATAAAAATACAAGAAAAAATTTGTTTGTTGGTGCCAAAAAATCAAAAATACACACATTACAACAACATATAAACAATTATAATCAATTAAAAAAACACCACACATTGCACTTTGCTCTGACATTCTTGACATTACAATTATCCAACTTGTAACAGTCTGTACACATATAATAAATAAAAACACATTCACGCACACATCCTAATACCACCCCCACCATCCCAGATTACAGCCAGAGTAACACAACTGTCAACATTGATTACAATTACCGTTGTTAAATAACATTAAATAATTTACCAAAACTGACAATACTAGTTTTTCTCTTATGATTCACCCTTTTTCCTTCCATATCACCACTTCACTAAAGTTTGAAACAGTATTCCCGCGTTTAAGCTAAAGGAGAAAAACAACATCAATAACAATAAAATCACTAAATATGTCTTTATGAAGTGGACATTTATATTCTAACACAATATCAGTAAGTGCATGCATTGCAGAGGTAACAATATTGAACTCTGTAACTTTATCAGACAAGTGAAACAATTATAGAAATATATGAAGTACATAGTTTTAATGCATAAACTGTTACTGTCCCATTTGGCCTACTCCCATTTCTCCTACACCGAAATGGTGAGCACGACTTGGCCTAAACGGCTTCGTTCATTCGTCAACACCACACTCGGCTGGTCTTCGCCCAACTCTAAGCTACAGACCAGTCGATTCCTGCTTTGGAGTAGACAGGACACTGGATACGCCAGGGGGAGCCATGCGTAAGGTCAGTTATTAAATATACGAAATGGGAGTAGAAGACGAAATGGGATTATAACGAAATGGGGGGGGGGGGGAGTAGACCACAAGGGAAGTCACCTATGATATAAGATGTTGGTTTGGAAAATCTCTAAAATCATGTATACATGCACATCAGAGGGGCAGGTTAAAAATGTACAGGCATCTGAGTGCAATGCATAGAATGCAAGTGTGTGTTTATGATGATGAGATTGATCATGACAGTATGAAAGAAGCAAAGAGCAGGTGCAGTTTTTCATATGGAAATGAATAAAGGGAAAGCTAGTACAGAAAACAGTGTCTCGAGAAACCAGTTCATTCTTGCAGTATAAGAGTCTCACCCACAAAATTCTTTCTTCACTATCACAAGGATTTCAAGATACAACTAAAACATATATAAAGGTGAATTTGCATCCGTTCATATATGAACAAAATTCAAGAGAAAACATAAGGACGACAATAACCTCTTTCTTACATCCTGTACCACCAGTCCCGATGAATGAGAAAATGTCTTTTTCTTCATACCATATTGTTGCAAAACAAATCATAGTGGGTCTGTTTGCATGGGTTGGGGGTGGTGGGTTGTGGTGTGGGGGAATACAACACAAAAAAGATGAAGTTTGTTGCGTATGGGATGGGGGGAAGACTTTAGGAGGTGTGTTGGGGGTGTAGATAACTAGTCTAAACAAGGGTATCATTTGTTTTAAGTTTTATAAAACAGGGAATCATCCTTCGAAGCTTAAACATGATTAAACAAACATAGCTACTGTATTGACAATATCTCCAGTCCGATAAATCGTATGGTTATAAATTATTAGGCAAGTACAAAAAAAGAAGATCAAGTTACACACCAGGGAGATTTGTTCCAATGCACAGATCAGGATAGGTATGTTACCCAACCCAAGTCTGACCAGCGTCAAATGTGGCTAATGCTCAGGACAGACATCTGCAAAGGCATAATCCATGAGTCCCTCTCCTCGAGCCCTATCAAAGTAATGAAGTAATTTAATCCTCAACGAATACCTGCACACTGTGACTCGAAGCTTGAAAACTGTTGCGTAGCACATAAGGATAGTCCCGCACTCAGTACGACAACCAAGGAGAAACTAAAACTAAAAAATACAAGTAATTTTCTAGGCCTCTTCATGTATCAAAATAATAGAATACTGAACTTAGAGATCAGGCCAATGTAAAGTGCTGTGGTAGCTCAGTGACAGTTTACAGATAAACAGTCGAGTTACTCTTTGGTAGAAAATTTGAAAAGCAATCTTTAAGAACTGATCCAATATACACAATACAAGTCCATCATGCTCATTTAAAGGACCTACAAGCCTGGAGTGGTACACTACATAATTTTTTTCAGAAGATAAAAGGTCCTCAACTAACAATCCAAAAGACACAAAATAAGTAAAAAAATTCAGGCTTAACCAGATTTATGTCGAAATGCGTTTTTTTCAAACATGTTTTAAAACCAACAAGTCATGAAAAATCGGAATTGGTAGACAAGTCATCCAATCCAGCACCACATCTTCTTGATACCAGGATGAAGCGTAAGCACCTTTCTGAAGGAATGCCAGCACGACTTAAGTATTCGTCTCATTACAACCCACTGTAGAAAAAAAAGGAACAAAAATAATCTTACAGGAAAAATGTATACAATAAACAATCATCACTTCACTCTCGCATTGCTCTCTTACATGTTTGTGAGTGTGTGTACAAGTGCAAGTAAATAACTTTACCACAAAATGAAATTCATGTCGAAGGTGCGTGTAAGATGGAAAAATGACTAATATTATTATTAAAAATTGGCACCGCACACATTTTGATCTGCACACACACACACACACACACCACACACACAACACAACACACACACACACACACAAACAGCACACACACACCCCACACACACACACCACACACACACACAACACATTTAGAACCCAAAGTTAACATTATTTTTCAAATAAAGATCTTACCTGGAAAAAAAAGTAGCCTACTGTTCGATTCACTTCCCGGCAATGCCTGCAATAGATTACCACCCTTACTCACGCGATGCGTGACTGTAATATTCGTAGAACACAATGTAAATGTGCACGGTGAGAAGGCAAAATTATGACAGAACCACCAATGTAACATAAAATACTATACAATACAGAACATACGCTTCGCCTCGCACACACACACACACACACCCACACAACACACACACACACACACACACATACAAACGTTTGTACAAAATTTGAAACAAATTGTAATTTGACTCAACTCACCTACCGCTTTATGATCCCATAGGCCGCTTCGAATGACGTATTAAAAGTAATTCGAGCATTTTTCTCGGGAAATATCAGATTCTAAAATCTTTTTGATCATACAATCCCAAACACATCATGGGCCTAGGTACAAAACAATAAAATTTTTGTGTCACCGAAACGACAGACAGACTCACCTTGCTTGAGGAAGACGCCATTTTTGTCGGCAAGGCTCGTGGATTTGGGGCTCAATGCTGAGCGTATTGAATGGATATGAGGATACAAACTGTCCGTTCCGAATAGAACACTGTGTAATCTCGAACGGTTCCGGGACGAACTGGTATGCAGAAGTGGGGCACTGGACGTCCGTATTTCGTGATCACTGCTGCTTCTGCAGCTGTGCCGTTGATACCCAGGTCGGCAGTCAGCTTTTTGCGTCGAGTACTTTTGAAGTTGGTAAGGCCAAGCGGCGAAAGTAAATGTTGGCCCCGCACAGAGTTCGGTCACTGGCGCCACTCCTACTCCTCTAGTTCTTATGGGGATTGAGTTCAGACCACTGGAGGTTTGATTGGATCCGAGTCCTTGAATACCGTTTACTTTGGGCGCCCATGGTTTCTCTTCCGTGCAGAAGCACCCCATACATCAGACGCCTTGGCATACGGTGCTCTCCATACGGAAGACATGCCCCACCCATCCGAAATCTGGCCCATGATGAGGCATGTGCCACGAACTATTTAGAAGTGAGCACTGTCCAGGACCTCGGGGAAAGGAAACACGGTCATGCCAATGGAATCCTGAGTATGGAGTGAATACTCGCATGTGAAGTTCTCCACTTCATACGTTCAGCGGTAAGTGTCCAAGATACGCACCCATAAGAGGAGAGAGGGCAATACCACTGCGATGTAAAAAAAAAAAAAAAAAAAAAAACACTCAGTTATAGTATTCAGCCGAATGTAGATTTGACTAAGCACACAGTTGCGGAGTCCTTCCCAGCGCCAGGCATGCCTTTGCTGATACTGGCATCAACTCCCTGTCCAGGGAGCATCCAAAAACATGAGAATTGTACTACCAAGAATATTTGGAAATGTTCAACTCCGCAATCGGGCGCGTTCAAAGAACGATGGTAGGTTGCCGAGGTGGTAAGTGGATTTGGTGTCTAGTTGTGTGAAGCACCTCAAGTCTTTCCGATGCTGATAGTCAGGCCGAAGAGCTTTGAAGCATCGGAGAATCGGTCAAGCATCGTTAGCAGATCGATTCTGGTGGGGGGGGGCAAAGGGCCACCAATGCGCATTCATCGGCAAAGAGTACATCTTGAAGGAGATCTTGATGCTCATTGTCTTGGCATGAGGCGAAGAGGTCAAAGAGGGAGCCGTCCATACGATAGCGGAAGTAGACTCCCATCTCCAGGTCCTTGGACAGCGTGTGGACATCCCATCTATCATGTCCAGTGAATAAGACGATGAAGAGGACCGGAGCAAAGACACAGCCCTGCTTCAAGCCATTGCTTGATCTCGAAGGCATCCGTCACGTTTCCACTGGAGAGGACCTGGCCTGACCAAGCCATCAAGGAAGAGCAAGTAACATTTTCACAAACTTTGGCGGCAACCAATGCGCTCGAGGACTTGTCCAGAAGATGCTCCCTGTTGACCGTTGTCTAAGGCTTGGTCCAGGTCAATGAACACAGAGTAAATGGGGCATGTTTATTTCGATTACACCATCTCCTGAAGCTGTCCAGACAGCAAAAATCATGTCGTGACAGTGCACAGCTTGGTACTGAAGCCGCACTTGTGCGCCCGGTGAGGTTCTGCTCGAAACAGTTGAAGTGAGTCAGTTGAGGATGCTCTGTGCAAAGATCTTTCCAGCAATGAGAGTAGCGGAGATGCTCTAGTAGTTTTCCCACCATGTCGCTTTGCTCCCTTGTTCTTGTAGAGGAGACAATCAGGCGACACGGTAAGACATCAGGCATCTTCTCACCCTCCTTCCATATACTCCGCAGGACATCGTGAAAGGCATTTAGGGCGTTAGGGCCTGCCGCCTATTAGATTCATCGAGGTCTTTCCGTCCATTCCGATGCTCTACCGGAGCTTCTCTGGATGATGCTTTCTGGATCATGCAAAGGTGGGGGGTTGCTTGCAAGTGTGGTCTTGTAACGGCTGCTGTAGTTGATCATGTTCAAGCATCCGAGTCAACAGACGAGGGCCTGTTGAGCAGGTTGCTGAAGTGTTCTTTGCCAGGCGCTTGCTTATCCTTCTATGGTCCTTTATCAGGGTTGCGCCGTGTCGGAGGACAGTAGCGGGAGCAGCCTGATCTGAGGGTCCGAAGAACTGTCCAACAACGAGCCAAAGAATATCTTGGCGGTGAGAGTCGGCGAAGCCTTGAGACTTCAGTCCGCATTGTCCAGCCCCAACTGTTCCCCCATCATCAGACGTAGGTTCGGTCTCACTATGGTCTGGAGAGTCATGAATCTCTCGCGATTGGAGACGGACGATTGTCATTCTGCCACTCACGTAAGATAAGACTGTTCTTTCGCATGGAGGCTTCTTGATCATCTCATCGTCTCGTCAAACCAGTCTCATGGGCTCATGGTTATAGCTCCGAGGACCTCTATTTGCAGTCCACAGGCGACCATGTTCCTTAAAAGAGGACTCATTTTTTCTGTTCCATCTTTTCAAGGTGTACAGACCGTCTTTGGAGCTTTCTCACGTATATTTATGAACTGGGAGAGTGCAGGTCAGGCTTTCCGACGGCGTACATTGTAGGAGGCCCTGGGCAGTCTATGGTCGTTTCCGTGTGGCTGTTGGTATGTTCAGGGTCATTACATCCCTGACCAGCCTTGGTCAGTCCAGCAATCCATCACCTCTCATGACGGCGGTCACCGTACGTCCCTTGAGGTCGCGTAGTGTCGTACAATGAAGACACAATCAAGTGCCAGGTGTTACGACCTCGTAGCATCCAGGAGTCTTGAACTTGTACCGCCAACCTGAACAAGGTTGTTGGTGTATGCAGAGTCGTGTTTCCGTCCACACTTGCTGAGAGAGCAGTTCCTATTGTCGTTGTCTCCTTGCCTAATCCGTGTCTGCCGAGAACTCTCTTCCCAGCTGCTATAGTCTCTTCCTACTCTGTCGTTGAATCCCGCAATGAAGACGAGTATTAGTCATTTTGAGGAGTTGACCTGATGCCTGGTCAATATTTGATTCGAATAACAGCACTTTGGTGCGTCTGGGCACGTACGTGAGTGGTGCCTACACACTGAAGAATGTTAGGTGTCATGAAATGCTTAGTGGATACGCAATTTCATGAGTGCGATCATTGAATCCACCGGGAGCACAGGTATGCTTTTGAAGGCAGGGCTGCCCTGAAGGCGAATCCAACGCCCATGTATCCTGTCTTCGGCATGTGTCTTTCCCTTCCAAAAAAAGTGTATCCACCTCCCTCTTCACTTTAGGGAGCCTACATCAGCAAGTCGGGTTTCGCTGAGTGCAGCAAAGTCATTCGTATCGCGGAGTTATGCATTATCGCGACAAGCGCTGTACTTCTCAGTCCGGTCCTTCGACTTACTGGCCTGTCCATAAATGATTCGAACGGTTCCAGCCCCTAAAAGGAGTTTTCCTTTGCTAATTCTTGCATTTTAAGACCGCAAAAAGTAAGGGTCAGTCAACCGCGGTAAGCTGACCAGACAGTAAAGGCACGCATATTTACGGGGCACCTATGTGAAAAAAAGACTATCAAAACGAATATACAACATTCAGCAGTTTAATAATGCGGATCTTAGTAATAGGCTATAGCGTAGGTAGCAAAAAATTGTATAGAATGAACCAGCTGACCCTAGTAAGGTTATAGACAATGAGGACGATTTTATAAGTTTATAGTTGAAATCACTGCGGGGATTGCGTCTAAAGACTTACTTGTTGCATTGCACAGAATATATCCCAAGAAAATATTAGTTCAAATAAAGATTAATATAGAAAATATTAATTTATAATAAAAAGATGTCTGGATTGGATCTGATTGTTAGGAGTTAGCTACTGTGAAAACGCATTGACCTTCTCTGGAAGCAAATATATGATTAAGAAAATGAGGACCTTATTAAGAAGAGAACATCATAACTATGCAATAGAAGATAAAGCTAAGGCGAGAGACGCTTACGATAAATACGGAATTGCCCTCGTTCGACGCCATAATAAGACGATTAAGAGCAACAGGAATTGCGCCAAGAAGACATTCTTATTAACGCAGGTAATTATCTCCAAGAAAATATTAGTTCATAGAAAGATTAAACTATAAAAAAATAATTTTAAAAACAGTATGGCAGAGAATGTTATGAATGAGGAGGAGCAATTGATAATGCATTGTGGGCCTACTCCGCATCAAATAAATTTCCCTAGTAAATTGCGGTCCGACGAAGAAAGAGCAATGACATAACAAGGCAATGGAAGATTTAGACCAAAGCAAAGACTCTTACGATAAAATGAGTATGCACAACTTAGACCATTATAAATAAAAAGATAAGGGAACATGTGCATGGCAGAGCACATATTATAATTTCCTTTATTCGATGAAAAATACCAACATCGTTAAATCATTTTGTAATGAATAAAAAGCTTGCATCTCGCACTTTTTTTATACATAAAAATTTCATTAATCCAAGATGCCGTCCAGCGGAAAACTTAGCGTGATAAAAGTATGGAATTGAAAACACAGCTGACTTTCCACATCGCCATGCAGGCCGTCGCACCAACTTTAGACACAATTTTCAACTAAAAATACAGATGAAACGGTCTGTTAAATATAAAATCTACACATTTTCAGTTGTCAATCAAAACATAAAATGGAGACATTAGCAAGATTTCGATCGTGAAAGTCCGAAATATCGTAAATGATAATTTTGATCCAACTCCGACAGTAAACCAAGAAAGGCGACTCGCTAAAGGGACCGCTCTGTCATCATATCGAATAGTCCGCAAGCTGTACAGAAAAGACATAGGCAAGCGATAATACGAAATGAAGCTAATGTACTTTACTTTTAAACGTGCATCATCAGATTCTACGGTTTTCCTCCTACATATTGTAAAAACAAGAATTATTCAATATTCTTCGACAGACAATTGAAATGGCGCCAAGATTGCCGTGCAAAATACCATTTAGAGAAAATATGGGCTTCCCACCCAGCCCAGTACGGTTTTTAATGAATCAAATACATTAATATTTGTGACTTTACCAGCGACGTACATACAACTAAGTAAGGTTTCTGAGGTATTACAAGATTAAAAGAAATTACACAATAAAAATAAAGAGATTCGACCAAGGGCGGTAAGGGAAGAAAACTCACGAACAAAACATTTTCATCCACGAAAGGTTAACGCAAACGAAACACTGTAAGCACCCTGCTACATATTATTCTCCTAAAGGTAAAGGAAAGTGAAAGACTTGCATATTGAAAAACTGATTAAAGCTGCTAGATTATCCTGAATCAGATGCGAAAGACTTGGCTTTCAAAACAAGCAATTTGGCAAATATATCTGGCCTGCCCAAAAAGATAATAAGACCTAAATAAGATAACTCAGTATCCAAATGACAACTCACCAGATGGACTTGCGGTATCTACCACAAGAATAAAGGTTAGAAGACAAAAAGTTTAAGTATTCACTGACAGAATTAGACATGTGCTTCCAAGAGTACAAGACTCACAACCTATTAACAGAAACAAGCTCAACACTGTGACAGTGGCATATACAACAAATATACATCGAGGCCCATAAAAGTATGCCTCGCATGATTCAAGTTGAGAAGGAAAATGAGATTACAGGCTCCAGCCAACCATCAGTAATAAAAACAAACAAGTAACAGTAAAGAGAGGGAACCCAGGCAACCAACCGAACACAGGTCCCGTTATTAGAAAACTTATAAGAATCTAGCAGAACGGCCCAGAATACTATCACTATCACGAGAAATAATGGACACTAACGAAGTACAGAGAACTCAACACAGAATTGGATATGATGTTTGCCAGGAGACATTAACGCCATGAACAATGTATATTATAAAGCACCAGGTCTTAAACTTAACCATTGAACGCAAATCAAAAAAAAAAAAGTAAGCATTACAGAATATGGGCAAGGTAATCAAAAACACCTACCGTTTGGACTAAAAGTAAGATACTTGTATGCTCCATGAGAGGGCCGAGGTGATGTTAGAATAAGAGCCACAGAACCTATATGAGCGTAGACGTATATGAAGTTGAAGAAAAATGAAAACATACCCAGCCGGTGTATTATTTAATAGAGACTCTCTTCTAGCGGCGCTACACGTCTAAACAGCTGCCCTAAAAGATCGTTTGAATCGAGAAGAGTTGCAATTTGTCCCACCAAACACATTGAGTGACACTGTATAAGAACATAAGACAGGGATAAAAAGTTATAATAATAAATTCCCCGATATAACCACCCCTTTCCCCCTTTTATTAAGTAATGAACGCCACACAACAAACACACACCAAAAGAAAATACCGTTCACAACCAGAAGTCTTATTAGCAAACACACACGCACTCTCAACGCCACAGAAAGTCAAGAAATAAACACAAAACCTTTAAAAACCACCACATAGGCAGTTTATCCTCCACACATACACACACAAAAAACAAACTCCAAAAGATTCAACAATACTAACAATACACCGACCATCAACACAAGGACCCTTATGCATACCCGTGCACGCATGTAGCTCACGAATACATAAAACGGTTACTCCCAATAAGGTCATACTCCCATTTCGGGGGGGAAGTTAACAGAAATGTGTGAGCACAGACATGGGCCTAACGGCCATCGTTCAATCCCCCCGTACCTTCGTCCTCTCTCGGTCTTCGCCCTACTCTAATCTAAAGACCATCGATACTGCTTTGTGAGTAGACCAGGGACACTTGTTTACGCCAGGGGGAGCCCTTGCGTATGGTCCGTATGGAAATATACGAAATGGGAGTATAGATGAAATGGGAGTAGAAGTAATGGAGTTAACCAAATGGGAATCACCCATATAAACAACCCATCCTCAGGAGGCACCAATACACACCTCAGCCCACCAAGGCTAAATACCCGAATGAAACAAGGTGACTCATCACATCCACCCTGGTAACCCCAGCTGAAATACCAACCAAGTTTGATACCTCATACACCCTGAGATGCCCACTCGATGTCTCTTTACAAAAATGTATACTTTCTGCTAAATTTTATAAGCCGGAGTCAAAACCTACCCTGACACAAAAGCTTAAACACCCTCAAATTTCAACACCACATTGTTCAAGTAACCCGCACACCAATGATGTACTGATTTTCCATACTTCATCCGAAGTCCCTGGCGGGTACCTATGACACAGGCAAAACCAATCCGCGCCCCCCCCCCCCCAAAAAAAAAAAAAAAACATCTTAAAAAACACAAACAAAACAAAACCACACACACACACAACAAAAAAAACAACGGCAACATCAGCCGTTTCCCGATAGTATATGAAAAAACGTGACTGCTTGACGGCGCTCACACTAATGCATACCGCCAAAACACAAAACCTTCACAGAAGCGCTTGATACGTAATTAGGAGAGGAACGTTTTGACAAGACGAAGAAACGCGGTTCCCTCCCTACCAGCAAACCAACCCACAACCCGCGAGTCACACGCAGAGGAATACTGGCGTGCCCTCATACCTTGCCACCACTGACGAGACATTTTGAAGACATAGGAACTGCCACATCCCTCGACAGCGGAAGAGAGATACGTCCCGACCGGAACGCATCCAGACCTTGTGCCTGACCATAGACCCCCCTCCCCCCCCCCCCCCAGACCCCCCCCAGGGGTGGTTATGAGGGTGAAATATACTGATACTTTAGATCATTTTGAAATTTTTATGGCATATGATAAACCCCGCTGTTAACCAGGTTATTTAAGGAAAACGATCATGTAAACTATAGTAACCCTACCGATAGCGATTAAACCATGGGGTTGGGTTACTTTAAGTCCCTCTTAAAACAAATATCTTTCTAAATATATATAATAATTTGGTACTCAAACTAAAGAATAAGAAAAGTCTATCTGCTCCATGTACATTTAAACAACCATACAAGGTAAGCGGAACATGTTATTTACCAAACAAAGTCAAAAAGGCATGATGAAAAACACAAAGACATAACAAAAACAACATGACAAGTTTTCTGAGTACGAGATAAAAAACCACTCCGCACGCTAACTCTCGGCCCTATTCATTTCAGAAGTCACGCCATCGATGAAAGACAGCATCAGCCAAGTTGCCAAGCTGAGGTGGATGCTCCTCCTGTGTCCAGTCTGGATTTTCTTCACAGAGACTGTCCACGCAGTACTCATAGGAAGGATGTCTCCCTCGGTCCACTGGATTCTGAAGCCCAGATTTGCTTGCATGCCATCCTTTCCCCTCATCTAGGAAATGTTCAGGATTCAGAATTTGTGCCCTTTTTCCAGATGAGGTCTGGTAGTTTATCTTTCTGTAAGAAGCCAGTAGGGAAGTTTGCATGGTGGAAGGAGACCAGTTCCGACCATCACAAGCCTTAAGAGAGTCCCTGACGCCACCTCCAGTCCAGTAACTTTTATCCAAGCACAGGACAAACCACATTTGTACACAACATGTTTAGATGTCGGTCAACTCAAGAAGCAGCAGGAACAAATCGTTTCAACATCACCATGGGCATCCATGCCCAATACCGGACTGCCAAGCGAGCAACGTGTTTTCAGAAACAAGGAACTGTATAGGAAATATCTTTCAGAACCATGACTGGCATTAAAGTCAACATTAGACTTCAATCTTTTCTATCGCCCCTTCTAATACACCTGAGAATGACACCACCCTCCCATCCAGGCACCAGTGAATTCCGTTCTTTAGGCCACAAATCTGGAGTAAAATCCACCAAAAGTCAGCAAGTTTAGCTTTGTAAACAGCCTCTGGTTTGAGAAAAGATGTTCGCAACATTCAATTTGGGTTCAGCCATATCTTTTTGCAAATCAGGGTGGTACGAATCGTTGGATTCATACAGCACTGAGCATTGCGAGGTTTTGAGTGAGCAGTGGGGTATTTTCTGTTTGAGAATGAACTGTGTCCCAGCACTGTGTTCCTGTAACCTCTTAGAATAACTATGCCAAGATGTGAGTGGGTGGAGACAGGCACCTGAAAAGGGTTCTTCTCTCGATATAGAAGGTCAAAGTTTATCCCAGCAGAAATGAATCACCAAGTACATGCCCCAAACTCACCATTGAAGGCATAAGACTAGCACACAGATTAACAGAGTTGGCCATAGCAGTCTCAAGTCGTACAACTGTTTTGTATCCAGCAACGAGTGCCCAAAACGAAACAAGAGACTTATGACCATCAGATCTACCAGTAACATGTCCTGATAGACCATTCCAAGAAGAAGCTGATTGGGTCAATTACCATCCACTTCCCACCCTGTCAAAGAGTAGCAAAAGACCTGGGCCAATGGATGGAAGCCAATCTGGTGGGTTTTTGTTTTGCTCCACAGTACTACTCTTACCAGATACCAGATTTTGAGAAAAGTCTGTGAGAATATTGGAGGATAGACAGATCAGACTGAAGGTACACTCAGATGGATGGCCATGGCATGATCATGTGCAGCACTAAAAGCATCCCAGATGTTCCGACGAAGGACATATGCAGACCCTCCAAGTCGCCTTACTCTGAAATCTGCTGACACAAACGCTGTCACACAGCCTGACCTCTGGCAATTTCGGTCACAATAAACAAGTTCACTGCGATGGTTTGGAGCCCAAAAAATTATTCTGAAGCCAAAACGTTTTATTATCATGTTCTTTCAGTTTGTAAGTCTTGTATCTTGGGTTGTAGAAGTCAGGGGAATGTATGTGTTTGCATGGTACCACAATACTCTCTCGTCAGCATGGTCATTACACCACCTGTGCACCTCTGAACAAGCATTTTCAATTAAGTCACCAGAACCAAAGCCCCCTCAAGTGTCCTGTTTCAGCACAGCAGGAGATATCTGGCCTGTAGGATATTTCCAGCATGCACTTCCCACAGAACTTACATATACATTCATGCAACCCACAAGATAAGAGAGCAACACGTGATGCAACCAGATCTACATCATGAAAATGAGTGAAATGTCATCATTCTTAGTATTTGCTGCACCATCTGGACAGATTTACTGCGTATGTTGACACCTTTTACAGAGTTAAATCAAACAGCAAACTCCAATTGAAGCTTTCTTCTAGAATTATTTGTTTGCAAAAATCATCTGTCGATGGAAGCAAAGGGCCAGATGTAGCAACAGCAGACCTCTTATGGTTTAGATAGACCTGCAACTACTATCACTCACATGTCTCATGTTTCCCTTTTCCTGCAAATTTACACATAGGAAAACCGTGCATAACAGCATTCTTCTGTGATAACCAAGGCGGATTAAAGTCCATGACTCGGAAACAACACAAATCTGATCAGCCAAAGACATGTTTACACTTGAAGCACGTCACAAGTGGAAGACGTCCTGGATAATATGTTTACTTCTTCTTCAGTTAGTGGGGATAGTCTACTCTTTTCTGTTGATATATGTAATTGAATTTAGAACATGTACACCCATCTCTTGAACATTTTCATTTGCCTTTGGGTGTGCTATTAAAAGATCACTGATGTTCATCTACCATGGAGCAAATCTGACTTCACACAGGACGAGTCTCATGGAGAAGAGATGCATTTTACATAACAGAGTATACAGAGACTGCACACCTCCCATTCCCCAATGACCTGAAACAAGACGTTAAAAACAAATGGATACAATAATGCGCAAAGCGGTTTTGCCCAATTCATACACTATGCCAAACTAGTGTGAAGAACGCAGAACTAAAACTATCACAACGACTCAACAGCGGGTCTTTTTTTAAATCACGCTCAGCACTGAGACTGGCCGCATAACGAGACTCGCGCGCGACGTGGAGGGGATGGGCGGAGGTGTGTAGAACAGAGGTTTGCAAGACGCTTTAACACACAGAGATAGATAGAGATAGAGGAGTAGTAGATGAGAGAGTAGAAGAGACGAAGAGAGAGAGAGATGAGTTGGAGAAGGGGGGTGAGGTTGGGTTTACCAAGGCCATGCAAACAACATGCAGCAGACTAGAATCACATAGGCTAAAGCACGCAGTGACATGCAATACATGACTGCTTGCATGTTATGATTTCTTTTCAAAGTCAACATATAGATGTAGCGACCAGAAGAAGAAAATACCACAAGCGCCTTCGTAAGAATAGGTTGTGACCATAGTAGAGACACCGTATCAGACTGCAACGTATGGTACAGTAACATACTCTTCATAGACATTCACTTGTAACACAAAAACAATGACTATCCTAATAACCATAACCTGTTTTGTGATAACACACTTGTGGAAACACAAACACTAGCAAGAAACGTGGAAAGTGTCGACTGCTCGACTGCGCTGGAACAGAACAGAGCACAGCTGTGGTTGAGTGGTACGACACATTTCAGCTGCATGCGATTCGGATGCCCATGCACAAACATCATCACTGTATCTCTTTTGTAAAATGCCAGCAGAATAGTGTGCAGAATATCGAGAAAAATTGTTTAAGATGCCATTCATGACAAACCTATGAGATATCAAGCCAGATTATGTGTGACAAACATAGAGTGAACACACCTACCCCACAATGCAAATACAAGGGCCAAAGAGGAAAAAATACACATTAAATGCAGCTCTCACTGCCAAAATAACCTGTTTACCAGAGGTAACATGTCAAATGTTTCTTCCAATATCATAAGCTTTCTAGAAAATTAAGTCAAAAATCCCCCAGGGGGGGGGGGGGGGGGGGGGGGGGGGGGTAGGTTTCCACTCCCGCAGACCAAGGTCTATCCTGCCGGCTCCGGTGCGTCTCCACTCCGGCAGAGAAGTGGGCAGGGATGACAGTGGGGATGGCGGTGGCAACTCCCACCACCAGAGAGGCCGACCCTCACGGATTTGCCGTGTAGGGGAGGTACACAAAACTCGCCGGAAACCTGTGCAAAAGGAAATGTCTTACTACCACAAAGAATACAGTTATACTTATTTGTTGCTTCACTAAAGTAAATGGTTCTCAGTGTTTACATGTCACCACCCAAAGTGCAACAGCCAATTGGAATTTTAAATCATGACTTTTTCAACCAGCCACCTTGGCATCAAGATTCTCTCACACCAGAAATGTTCCATTACACATTTAAACCAATTTCATTGACTTTCCACTTCCATCAACAGCCACGAACATAATTATAACCGTTCCTTCATAAAAGTGATTATACATGTCCGAGTTACATACCCACGACTTCATTTCCCATCGAGGTCTCCAAGACAATGATTCAATAAGATTATAAATCATATTCACTGCAACGAACAAACTAATAATCCGACCGTTAGTGACCCCCAGTACTGGTCACAATCCAGGATGACTACTTAGTAACATGCTTAATAGAATCAAACACATTTCAAGCAAAACCAAAATAATAGAATTGAAACCCGGTATCTTAAATTCCTAGCAGGCACAATCACAATTCTACAAATGTCATCAAAAAATTATCAAGCACTATGACAATCACCAATTACATAAACTCGACAAGGATTTCCGAGCGCTGCTATACATTGTCTACCGACACCACAATGCTGCGGAAAACATCTTTGAATACTAGTGCACCCCAGTCGACTAAAACAACCATATACATATATACACACCAAATGTAGGCTTTCTGAAACACAATTCCTAAATATCTTAAACACCTTTTATTATTATCATCTGCTATTTTTCTCTTTTATTTCTAATCGTAATAACCTATACCAAGTAATCTAACTAATACTACTATTGTATTTAACACAATCATGAGTTCACCTGTAAATCTTTAATAATAATTGAAAAAAACAACAACAACTCTTTTATTAATATAACTATCCCTAATTCTCCTTTCCGCCCATCCAACCCGGTTTAGTTCCAAGTGCAAACGCCAAAAGTGAACTTCCACAAGACGTGGCTATCCAAGGTACCACCACCCGTCCACCTATCGATAAACCTCACACACGCCCAGACACATCACAAGCAGTCTGCCCTCCGTACCTGGCACGCACCGCGTGACAGTCTCCTCTTAATGTTAAAAGTTCCCGTCCTCCGATACCAACGTACACTCTCAGAAAATAACCAATCTTTTCAAACTTAAAACCAATATCTTGTACACCAGCGACCACTACCAAGTACAACATATTATGTCTCAGCGCATCAATACCGCTGTAACACATCCACCTATCTATCAGAGTAGAACCAGAATGCACATTACTTCAGTCCCATATGTACGGTTTTTCCTCGACCTTAAGTTCAAGTCATATCTCTTTTCTTCTCTTCAAACCTCCGCACATTTAAATCTCCTCCTCTTAGCCAAATTCACATAAAAAGAATCTTTGCAAATAAAAAATCAAATTAAAAGGAAATCCTCCCGTTCCGGGAACTGAAACACAAAAGTTGATGAAACCAGTTTATCTACAAGCAACCAACTACACAGCCCTCCAGACATTCCGCTACTTTACCCGCTCACCTTAGACAACAACAGGAACGACACACAATGGACGACACCCTCAGTCGCCGGACACTCCCAGACAGCCAACGCCCTGGTACGTGCAGAACCCTCGCTGAACACCAAACACCGACAGTCAAGACGGGGACGACACACTGGACGACACCCTCAGTCCGCCGGACACTGCCAGACAGCCAACGCCCTGGTTCAATGCAGAACCCTCGCCTGAACACCGAAACATCGATCGTCTTCACTCTGGTAGCCAAACCTTCAAAAGTCGGTCGAGGGCATACCGTGAACCCCTGCCCCCAACGGCAGAACAAACATGAGCACGAGGCCAACCCAACCTTCGGGGATAACGCCTCATTTTCGTACTAACTTGCAGACACACCACGACACTCCGAGTTCACCTCGGAAACTCACAAGACAGCACTCACATTCACGGAATTCCCCATACACATAGAAGAACTCCAGTTTCACGAGCGTTAGTTTACACACGTAAACTCCACTATTCCGACGAGCTTGACACTCTCCTCCCTCCCCCCCTCCAAGAGTTAACAGGTAAGCAAATTCCCGGCAGGATTCACGCACTTCACGGCCACTGCCACCCTGGCACTGGACGGGCCACACTCCACAATTGTCACTGAGGCGACCTGTGCCATTCGTGCGTGACAGTGAGTTAACAAAAAAAATAGTGTTTGCTAAACTTATAAAATTTTTTTGTTAAACTTTTTTTTTGTGGCTTATTTTGGGTTTAACCGATCATGTGTTTGTTTTTCAATGTTCTGTTTAATTACATCAGTGTCTACCTGTCGTGAAGTAAAAAGTCTTTCTCCACTCCTTTTGAAGTTCAATTTTTTTGCCGTCTGTAATCATCGCCGTCAGCCATAAGCTTCTGAAATTCTTCGTCCGTAATGTTTTCATCCTGTAATGATTTGCTTATTCTTAATCTTAATGAACAGAGTTTTGCCGATGCTAGGGCTACAATGGCAGTGTGCTTTTGTAATTTAGGACTTATTTTTTTTAAAAAAGCACTTACAATCATAGAGATGGCGCCTAACCCTATACCAAGACCCCCTAATGCTAAAGAGGCCGCGCTCCGACCCCACTAGCTAAAAGAGCAACACCAGACCCAGCACTTACGCTAGCTAAGCTGATGAGCCAGTAATTACATAAGAAAGAGTATTTAAAGCTTTAGCATATTTCTTTCTAGTAACTCTATACTTATCCAAGTCGCTTTCTATTTCCTTTTGAAGTTCAGTTATTTGCTCTAACCTAAACTGTTGAACCTCCATTTTTAAATAAGATTATTTTTATTAATTAATCTTATATATATCTCTTAGTAATCCTTCTGGCAGCACTTCATCAACAGAGTAAAAAGCAATAAAATCAACATACTTAATTAAAATAAAGTCAAGTACTGTTAGTTTGTCTTTGTCAACCATCACAGTAACCTTGTCAGATGATGCAATGGCGTTTATTTCATCTCCGGTTTTAGTAATAACAATAACGAGCTTAAGAGGGGCATCCAAGGTTTCAGCCTTTATTTGTATACCTCTGATTAGCGTATTTCTGGCAAACTAGGATCGCCCTCCTTGGAACATCCCTCGAGTAATAAAAAAGCGAAAAATCATCGTCATTTGCCTAGGTAGTAATTCCAGTTTTGGGGTAAATTCTAAGCCGACAATCTCATTCTCCACTTCAGCTACGACTTCTTTCTCTGTAGCATATATTCAGAACCCTGCCTAGTTATTCAATCTGTTTTTTTTTCTGTTGTGTTCCTGGAACCAAGCTAACAAGAAAGGGCCCTGCATTCAAAGCCTTTCTAAAAATTGTTTTTCTTATCGTAGTATATACATCGGGGCTTCGTAGTTCAAACTTTAAATGCTTGGGCGTTGCTTCCTGAAATTGACTGGAATAGAAGAAAAAGAAACACCGAAGGTGCTGGGGAGGACACAGAGAAGCACTGTCTTCCCATGCCCTTTTTTGGACTGCTCTAAAAGCATGTGAAGACAGTGCTTCTCTGGGTCCTCCCCAGCACCTTCGGGTGTTTCTTTTTCTTCTATTCCAGTCAATTTCAGGAAGCAACGCCAAGCATTCTCTCTTTATGAAGTTTGTATTCACGTTTACCAAAATCGTATCAGATCTACTCAAAAGATCTGATATAAATCCAAGTAATATTGACACAAATCAAGCGGTCTCCCCTTGTCCGCTTGGGAGATGAATAGAGCGCAGTTTGATATTAATTATATTGACATGAAGAAAAATGAAAATCCAAACATTATGAAAACTGAAGTCCAATTACATTTACAGAACATTATATCCAAATCATTTTAAGATTACAGATGGTTTAGCCTAGGGGGGAA
>JAFLJL010001708.1:0-39030 GCA_018398815.1 Conus ventricosus | reverse complement strand
ACGATAGAATCCACAGGGAATAAAATACATATCGAATACTACATCTAACTTATCAAACAACTTTAAAAAGCAAACCTTCCAACAATGAAAGTAACAATCCGAACCATTGGTGATTCACTATCGTTAACATCACTGAAGTGAAAACTGTCACTACACCTGATACAGAAACAAAAAGGGGATATAACCCTGGTTGAGGGGAAGTGTCCCTCTGACTGATTTTCCAATGTGCTGACTACGGAGCTCGGCTAAGATAGTCAGCATCCGTATTACTGGAACCCTTGATATGGCGAAAAGTGAACGCATGACTCTGCAGTTCCACTGCCTAACTCATGAGTCGACGACTGACTGGCCGGATCCGGTCCAGGCACTGGAGAGGATGATGATCGCTCTCCAGTACAAACTTCCGGCCGTACTTCTTCTTGGGCACGCCAGTGCGTGTCCAAATCTGCCGGAGAGCCTCAGCAATAGTAGGGGTATCGATAGTCCTAAGCGGGGCAGCCTCTGGGCATCGAGTCGCATAGTCTACCGCTACCGAAATGTAGCGGTGACCGCGATTGGATGGTGGATTAATGGGTCCCACCAGGTCGACCCCAACCTTGCTGAATGGCTCCCCAACCCGTGGCACTGACCCTAGGGGAACACGCTTCAAGCGACCCCTAGGCGTTGTCCGTTGGCAGACATCGCAACTGTGGCAGTACTGCCTAACCTGTGAGTTCATCCCTGGCCAAAAGAAGTCTTGTCTTACTCGCTCGAGAGTCCGCTTTGAGCCCATATGACCTGCCATAGGTGAGTCATGGGCCTGCCGGAGAACAGACTCTCTCAAGCTTTGGGGAACAACTAGTTGCTTGGCTACCCGATCTGCCCGAGTGAAAACCCTAAAGAGGATCCCCTTGTGGAGCTTGAAGCTCACCTTGGCGTGTCGGGCAGACTGAGCGGGACGATCCACCAGTTGTCGCAGGCGTTGGTCATCCAAGTCCCTGGCCTGAAGACGAACCATGGTAGCAGGATCGGCCCTAGCCAGAACCTCGTCAGAGATCGGCTGTAGAACGGGACGCAGTTCCTGCTCCTGCTTCTTGGCTTTGGCGCGTGTGGTAACTCCCACACACGCCTGTACGGGCAGATCCATAGACACAGACTGACTGTGTCCGTCCGCAAAGGTGACAGTATTCCCTATGAGAAGGGAATACATAGGTCGCTCCTCCGCGATGGCCCATACTTCGCCACAGAAGTAGGGGGTGGAGATAGGAACGAGTACAGAAGGACGGGTGGAGGTAAAACCAGCCTCCAACCCGCACACATCATAACTGGCGCCCCGCCGAGCCTCCGGGGAAACCAAATTCTTATCGACAAAGAGCGTTGATGCTCCCGAATCCCTGATGGAGTCGACCAAGGAAGAACCAACAACAGAAAGAAATACTGGGCACTCTGAATCACCAGAAGCTGGGATGGACCCCACGTTAGCCGAGGCACGAGGACGCTGGAAAGAACTAGCCCCATGACTACCAGCGGCTTTAGGACAATCTTTCCTAATGTGGCCGGGACGACCACAAAGAAAACACAGTCGGGGTGCTGAGGTCCCCGATGAACTGCCTGCCTTGTTCGACCCACTAGCAGTCGCCGGTGCCCTACTGCCACTAGGTCCCGTGAGGGTCTTCCTGTCCGTATCTGGGCGGTGCCCATAAGCCCTACGGGCTTCAGCAAACACCTCAGCGGTATGAATCGCCGCCGTGAAATCCTGAGGTGCTGTCTCGCCTATACGGATCCTCAACTCTGGGGACACAGTGTTGGTCAGCTGTTCGATGAGAATCAGATCCTCCAGCTCCAGCTTAGCCAACTGACGCCAGTACCCTAGCGTTTTGCGCAGCCTATCTCCGAACTGTACGAAGGTCTCATCGTTATTCTTTTTCATGGACCTGAATTTCCTCCTGTACGCCTCTGGGGTAAGGTGGAAACGCTTACGCAGAGCCAACTGCATGTCTGCATAAGACGCGCCTTCGTTTAGAGTGAGCACACACTCCCCTTTCAGTACCTGACAATCCAGAAAAAAGGTGCATGGCCTTTTGTTCCTCAGACAATTGGTATGAACTAGCAACCTTGTCAAAATGCTCTAAGAACATATCAATGTCCTCACTAGGACTGAACTCTGGAAGCTTTAACTTTGGGCCTCTAACTCTATCACTTGCCTGTCGATCAACCCCCTGATTTACAGGTGCGGGAGACCGTGAAAGAAGTTGTTCCATCTCCTCCCTACGCAGAGCTTCCTGTCTGGCAGTCTCCTCTCTGCGCTGATCCAACTCTTCCCGACGGAGAGCAGCCTCTTCCCTACGCTGAGCCTCCTGTCTAGCAGCCTCCTCCCTGCGCAGCATAGCCTCTTCCCTACGCAGAATTTCCTGTCTGTCAGTCTCCTCTCTGCGCAGAGCTGCCTCTTCTCTGCGCTCTTCCCTACGGAGCGTTGCCTCTTCCCTACGAAGGGCTTCCTGCCTAGCAGCCTCTTCACTACGCTGCCGCTCCAGAAACATAAGGACGGAGGTGATGTCCTGGGCAGGATTCGCCACTCCCGACACGGGAGGATGACCCGTTTGACCCGTCCCCTGGGTCTCGACTTTCCCATGAGGAAAGTCCCCCGGGGCATACTCCTTACGAGGGGAAGCATGGAGAGGAGAAGGTTTCGGTCTCTGCGACCCAACAGAAGCCCACAGTTGCTTCGCTATACTTTGACGCTTCCGAGCGGAAGTGCCAGTCGGGGTCTCAACAGGAAGATCCCCCAGCGAAGAAGCAACGAAAGTACTCGCGGGACTATCGGCTACAGCGCTGGAATAAGTATAAGTCACTGTAGTCGCAGTACTGGTACTAATAGTAGGGACTACCTCCTGAAGACCCTTCTTTGACGCACGAGTCGCCATACCACCAACACCGGACGTTGCCATGACAACAATATCCTACGGTTCTCAAATACAGGGGAAAGACAATTCCACTAGAAAGAAACAAATATTTTAGGGATTGTGTGTGTGTGTGTGCGGATGTGTTCCGGCTGCTCCCACTCTGGCAACACGGCGCTCCACAGCACGAGCAACAGTGCGGTGGGGCTCACCGAAAAAAAAAAAAAAAAAAAAAGTCCGGCTGCTCCCACTCTGGCAACACCGCGCTCCACAGCACGAGCAACAGTGCGGTGGGGCTCACCGGAAAAAAAACAAAATGGCAGACGGAATCCGGAGAGAGGAAAAAGTGACACTAACGTCCGATACACCCACCTGTACTCAATAACCACCCGGTAAAAAAAAAAAAAAACTGGATAACTACAAAACAGGAATGACAGACTGAGTGGCAACAGAAAGGAAAGTCTTACGGCCGTATCTGCGTGAGGCACCCGGCGGAGGGAGGTCTGGACGCGGTCGATTCCCCCTGGTCTCACCTCGACTCCCCAGTCACACTGGATGTTCCCTCGGCCACCAAGACTCCCTACACGCTAGACTCACCCAGCCAACCACCCACAAACAAACACGACAAACTAACTAAACGTATACAAAATAGACAGAACTGGACAGGTACTCCGCGAAACGAGAGAGACAGCCAGAGCCCTTCACATCCCGGGCGAGCCCCCACAATTGTCACGACCGACCCCTGGAGGGCTGCCCTGAAAGGATCAGTCTAGATGGGAGTGAAGGGAGTGACTGACCTCACACGCCCCGCAAGAGCCCACACAAGAAAGATTACGATACAACACCCCATTTATTCTCATCAACCCACACAATCGCAAATAATATTTCAACACACGCACTATGCACAATCACAATCAAGCATTCCAACACACACAACATGCACAATCACAATCAAGCATTCCAACACACACAACATGCACAATCACAATCAAGCATTTCAATACACGACATACACAATCACAATCAAGCATGTCAACACATATGACATATACACAATTATAAATAAACCTTTCCAGCACCCATCCCTTTCTATGTCATGTAGCGCCCCCACACCCTGCCTCTCCCCAGTCTACTGGGAACACCCTGTCGCACTAGGTGCTCCAAACCGGGTCGGTTCTTGAAGAGAGTCGTTCAAGGCCGACACCCTTGACACACACAAACAGACGGTGGAGAGCGCGCCCCGGGGGGGGGGGGGACGTGGCGTTGTTACTGGAGGTCCTGGACGGGGATCAGGACCGGCCAGTCAAGTCCACGGGCTTTTTCCACCAGTACGTGGCCTCAACCAGTGCGTGGTCCCAACCAGTGCGTGACACCAACCAGTGCGCGGTACCAACCAGTGCGGGTCCCAACCAGTGCGTGGCACCAACCAGTGCGTGGCCCCAACCAGTGCGTGGCACCATCCAGTCCAAGCTCCGGGTGGAGCCCCCGTGAGGAGGGAAAAGGTAACAGCTAGGAAAGAAGAGAGGAGGGAAGGGCACTGGAACCCCGCAGTCAGTACAGTCTGACCCATGCTGTTAAATCCTAACAGCCACTCGCATGATGGGCGAGGGGAGGTCTACTAAATACACCAACACCAGCTCAACACAGACCTGAGCATAACACAGTAAACCAATCAAATCAGGAATGTTCGTTAAAGTCTTCTCACACGAAGCAGGTAAGAGACTGCATTAAATTAACAGGCTATAAAACAAATACGAATTATCTTCATCCTTCTCTCACTCACGTTTAACATTTTCCTTTCTTAGGAACTGAACTAATTGCTTTACATCTGCCACCACATTTGCCAATAATAATAATTCAATGGCACAATTATCCCCACATTTTATATCCATATTTCAATGCATAAACAAATCTCCAACCACACATCTAAACGACTAGTCATGCGTACGCACGCTCGCGAACATAAAACTCGTTCTCCTTGCACACACAAACAGACGGTGGCCGAAGAATAAGAGTCCGGCGAATGTGACAGGGCGGACGAGCGAGACCAAGCAAGTACCAACCCTGAATCACCAGGTTCTCTCCCATCCCCACCGACTACCGCATCACCAGATGCATAAACAGGAGAAAGAATTTTGGATATAATTTAGAATGGCCAGGTTAAAGATTGAATTAACCAGAGAAAAGGTCTCAAACAATATTTCTTTTACAATTTTGAAAACAAAAGAAAATTGCGCAAAAGAGAAGAATAAGCCGGCTAACAACAAAAAACCAAAACAAACAAACCACGAAACTGATGCTTACCAGCTACCCGTGGGTGACCCCGAAGAGGCGGGTCAAACGACTCTCTCTGCCCTCTGTCCAGTCGAGAGGACAGCAGCGCAGATGCGGAAAAAAGATGAAGTGATGTCTCTCCCCTACAGGCCGACTGTAGGGATGAAGGTACCGACCGTACCTTCGACGACGTGGTGGAGAACCAAAAACAGAGCAGGCGCTCTCAGAGACATCTTCCGCTCGAGTCAAGAGAAAACCTGCCTAAGCGATGGCGGCCAACATGCCACGCTACGTCACAGAGTGAGCATGCCTCAAGCTAAAAGAAATGAAGCACGTGCGACAGGTAAAAAGACAGGCGAGAGGCCGATAGACAGCAAGTTCGAGAGAAAGGTACCAGCCACCCGTGAACCTGCAGGATGAATTGCACGGGCAGTGGAATTAGAGAGAGAGGGAGAAAGCAAACCGAACTTGAGCTGAACTACACCAAGGTGCAACCGCACCACAAGCCACACCAAGGGACGGACACGCGACGACAACAACGATAATAAACAAATGAACAATTCCACCACCCTAGATGGGTCAATCGTCGTAGGCCTCGTGACAAACTCGTGACAAACCCCCCTTCTAAAAGCATCTGTTTCTCTGAGATACAGTGCTCCTTTGAACCTCGACGCATGTGCAAATTCACAACAATGGGACCGAACCCAACCCTCTGTGATCGACAGAGTACGATAACTCCAATACAAACATTCCACGATAGAATCACACAGGGAAATACATAATACTACATTTATCAAACAACTAAGCAAACCTTCCAACAATGAAAGTAACAATCCGAACCATTGGTGATTCACTATCGTTAACATCACTGAAGTGAAAACTGTCACTACACCTGATACAGAAACAAAAAGGGGATATAACCCTGGTTGAGGGGAAGTGTCCCTCTGACTGATTTTCCAATGTGCTGACTACGGAGCTCGGCTAAGATAGTCAGCATCCGTATTACTGGAACCCTTGATATGGCGAAAAGTGAACGCATGACTCTGCAGTTCCACTGCCTAACTCATGAGTCGACGACTGACTGGCCGGATCCGGTCCAGGCACTGGAGAGGATGATGATCGCTCTCCAGTACAAACTTCCGGCCGTACTTCTTCTTGGGCACGCCAGTGCGTGTCCAAATCTGCCGGAGAGCCTCAGCAATAGTAGGGGTATCGATAGTCCTAAGCGGGGCAGCCTCTGGGCATCGAGTCGCATAGTCTACCGCTACCGAAATGTAGCGGTGACCGCGATTGGATGGTGGATTAATGGGTCCCACCAGGTCGACCCCAACCTTGCTGAATGGCTCCCCAACCCGTGGCACTGACCCTAGGGGAACACGCTTCAAGCGACCCCTAGGCGTTGTCCGTTGGCAGACATCGCAACTGTGGCAGTACTGCCTAACCTGTGAGTTCATCCCTGGCCAAAAGAAGTCTTGTCTTACTCGCTCGAGAGTCCGCTTTGAGCCCATATGACCTGCCATAGGTGAGTCATGGGCCTGCGGAGAACAGACTCTCTCAAGCTTTGGGGAACAACTAGTTGCTTGGCTACCCGATCTGCCCGAGTGAAAACCCTAAAGAGGATCCCCTTGTGGAGCTTGAAGCTCACCTTGGCGTGTCGGGCAGACTGAGCGGGACGATCCACCAGTTGTCGCAGGCGTTGGTCATCCAAGTCCCTGGCCTGAAGACGAACCATGGTAGCAGGATCGGCCCTAGCCAGAACCTCGTCAGAGATCGGCTGTAGAACGGGACGCAGTTCCTGCTCCTGCTTCTTGGCTTTGGCGCGTGTGGTAACTCCCACACACGCCTGTACGGGCAGATCCATAGACACAGACTGACTGTGTCCGTCCGCAAAGGTGACAGTATTCCCTATGAGAAGGGAATACATAGGTCGCTCCTCCGCGATGGCCCATACTTCGCCACAGAAGTAGGGGGTGGAGATAGGAACGAGTACAGAAGGACGGGTGGAGGTAAAACCAGCCTCCAACCCGCACACATCATAACTGGCGCCCCGCCGAGCCTCCGGGGAAACCAAATTCTTATCGACAAAGAGCGTTGATGCTCCCGAATCCCTGATGGAGTCGACCAAGGAAGAACCAACAACAGAAAGAAATACTGGGCACTCTGAATCACCAGAAGCTGGGATGGACCCCACGTTAGCCGAGGCACGAGGACGCTGGAAAGAACTAGCCCCATGACTACCAGCGGCTTTAGGACAATCTTTCCTAATGTGGCCGGGACGACCACAAAGAAAACACAGTCGGGGTGCTGAGGTCCCCGATGAACTGCCTGCCTTGTTCGACCCACTAGCAGTCGCCGGTGCCCTACTGCCACTAGGTCCCGTGAGGGTCTTCCTGTCCGTATCTGGGCGGTGCCCATAAGCCCTACGGGCTTCAGCAAACACCTCAGCGGTATGAATCGCCGCCGTGAAATCCTGAGGTGCTGTCTCGCCTATACGGATCCTCAACTCTGGGGACACAGTGTTGGTCAGCTGTTCGATGAGAATCAGATCCTCCAGCTCCAGCTTAGCCAACTGACGCCAGTACCCTAGCGTTTTGCGCAGCCTATCTCCGAACTGTACGAAGGTCTCATCGTTATTCTTTTTCATGGACCTGAATTTCCTCCTGTACGCCTCTGGGGTAAGGTGGAAACGCTTACGCAGAGCCAACTGCATGTCTGCATAAGACGCGCCTTCGTTTAGAGTGAGCACACACTCCCTTGCAGTACCTGACAATCCAGAAAAAAGGTGCATGGCCTTTTGTTCCTCAGACAATTGGTATGAACTAGCAACCTTGTCAAAATGCTCTAAGAACATATCAATGTCCTCACTAGGACTGAACTCTGGAAGCTTTAACTTTGGGCCTCTAACTCTATCACTTGCCTGTCGATCAACCCCCTGATTTACAGGTGCGGGAGACCGTGAAAGAAGTTGTTCCATCTCCTCCCTACGCAGAGCTTCCTGTCTGGCAGTCTCCTCTCTGCGCTGATCCAACTCTTCCCGACGGAGAGCAGCCTCTTCCCTACGCTGAGCCTCCTGTCTAGCAGCCTCCTCCCTGCGCAGCATAGCCTCTTCCCTACGCAGAATTTCCTGTCTGTCAGTCTCCTCTCTGCGCAGAGCTGCCTCTTCTCTGCGCTCTTCCCTACGGAGCGTTGCCTCTTCCCTACGAAGGGCTTCCTGCCTAGCAGCCTCTTCACTACGCTGCCGCTCCAGAAACATAAGGACGGAGGTGATGTCCTGGGCAGGATTCGCCACTCCCGACACGGGAGGATGACCCGTTTGACCCGTCCCCTGGGTCTCGACTTTCCCATGAGGAAAGTCCCCCGGGGCATACTCCTTACGAGGGGAAGCATGGAGAGGAGAAGGTTTCGGTCTCTGCGACCCAACAGAAGCCCACAGTTGCTTCGCTATACTTTGACGCTTCCGAGCGGAAGTGCCAGTCGGGGTCTCAACAGGAAGATCCCCCAGCGAAGAAGCAACGAAAGTACTCGCGGGACTATCGGCTACAGCGCTGGAATAAGTATAAGTCACTGTAGTCGCAGTACTGGTACTAATAGTAGGGACTACCTCCTGAAGACCCTTCTTTGACGCACGAGTCGCCATACCACCAACACCGGACGTTGCCATGACAACAATATCCTACGGTTCTCAAATACAGGGGAAAGACAATTCCACTAGAAAGAAACAAATATTTTAGGGATGTGTGTGTGTGTGTGCGGATGTGTTCCGGCTGCTCCCACTCTGGCAACACGGCGCTCCACAGCACGAGCAACAGTGCGGTGGGGCTCACCGAAAAAAAAAAAAAAAAAAAAGTCCGGCTGCTCCCACTCTGGCAACACCGCGCTCCACAGCACGAGCAACAGTGCGGTGGGGCTCACCGGAAAAAAAACAAAATGGCAGACGGAATCCGGAGAGAGGAAAAAGTGACACTAACGTCCGATACACCCACCTGTACTCAATAACCACCCGGTAAAAAAAAAAAAAACTGGATAACTACAAAACAGGAATGACAGACTGAGTGGCAACAGAAAGGAAAGTCTTACGGCCGTATCTGCGTGAGGCACCCGGCGGAGGGAGGTCTGGACGCGGTCGATTCCCCCTGGTCTCACCTCGACTCCCCAGTCACACTGGATGTTCCCTCGGCCACCAAGACTCCCTACACGCTAGACTCACCCAGCCAACCACCACACAAACAAACACGACAAACTAACTAAACGTATACAAAATAGACAGAACTGGACAGGTACTCCGCGAAACGAGAGAGACAGCCAGAGCCCTTCACATCCCGGGCGAGCCCCCACAATTGTCACGACCGACCCCTGGAGGGCTGCCCTGAAAGGATCAGTCTAGATGGGAGTGAAGGGAGTGACTGACCTCACACGCCCCGCAAGAGCCCACACAAGAAAGATTACGATACAACACCCCATTTATTCTCATCAACCCACACAATCGCAAATAAATATTTCAACACACGCACTATGCACAATCACAATCAAGCATTCCAACACACACAACATGCACAATCACAATCAAGCATTCCAACACACACAACATGCACAATCACAATCAAGCATTTCAATACACGACATACACAATCACAATCAAGCATGTCAACACATATGACATATACACAATTATAAATAAACCTTTCCAGCACCCATCCCTTTCTATGTCATGTAGCGCCCCCACACCCCTGCCTCTCCCCAGTCTACTGGGAACACCCTGTCGCACTAGGTGCTCCAAACCGGGTCGGTTCTTGAAGAGAGTCGTTCAAGGCCGACACCCTTGACACACACAAACAGACGGTGGAGAGCGCGTCCCGGGGGGGACGTGGCGTTGTTACTGGAGGTCCTGGACGGGGATCAGGACCGGCCAGTCAAGTCCACGGGCTTTTTCCACCAGTACGTGGCCTCAACCAGTGCGTGGTCCCAACCAGTGCGTGACACCAACCAGTGCGCGGTACCAACCAGTGCGTGGTCCCAACCAGTGCGTGGCACCAACCAGTGCGTGGCCCCAACCAGTGCGTGGCACCAACCAGTCCAAGCTCCGGGTGGAGCCCCCGTGAGGAGGGAAAAGGTAACAGCTAGGAAAGAAGAGAGGAGGGAAGGGCACTGGAACCCCGCAGTCAGTACAGTCTGACCCATGCTGTTAAATCCTAACAGCCACTCGCATGATGGGCGAGGGGAGGTCTACTAAATACACCAACACCAGCTCAACACAGACCTGAGCATAACACAGTAAACCAATCAAATCAGGAATGTTCGTTAAAGTCTTCTCACACGAAGCAGGTAAGAGACTGCATTAAATTAACAGGCTATAAAACAAATACGAATTATCTTCATCCTTCTCTCACTCACGTTTAACATTTTCCTTTCTTAGGAACTGAACTAATTGCTTTACATCTGCCACCACATTTGCCAATAATAATAATTCAATGGCACAATTATCCCCACATTTTATATCCATATTTCAATGCATAAACAAATCTCCAACCACACATCTAAACGACTAGTCATGCGTACGCACGCTCGCGAACATAAAACTCGTTCTCCTTGCACACACAAACAGACGGTGGCCGAAGAATAAGAGTCCGGCGAATGTGACAGGGGCGGACGAGCGAGACCAAGCAAGTACCAACCCTGAATCACCAGGTTCTCTCCCATCCCCACCGACTACCGCATCACCAGATGCATAAACAGGAGAAAGAATTTTGGATATAATTTAGAATGGCCAGGTTAAAGATTGAATTAACCAGAGAAAAGGTCTCAAACAATATTTCTTTTACAATTTTGAAAACAAAAGAAAATTGCGCAAAAGAGAAGAATAAGCCGGCTAACAACAAAAAACCAAAACAAACAAACCACGAAACTGATGCTTACCAGCTACCCGTGGGTGACCCCGAAGAGGCGGGTCAAACGACTCTCTCTGCCCTCTGTCCAGTCGAGAGGACAGCAGCGCAGATGCGGAAAAAAGATGAAGTGATGTCTCTCCCCTACAGGCCGACTGTAGGGATGAAGGTACCGACCGTACCTTCGACGACGTGGTGGAGAACCAAAAACAGAGCAGGCGCTCTCAGAGACATCTTCCGCTCGAGTCAAGAGAAAACCTGCCTAAGCGATGGCGGCCAACATGCCACGCTACGTCACAGAGTGAGCATGCCTCAAGCTAAAAGAAATGAAGCACGTGCGACAGGTAAAAAGACAGGCGAGAGGCCGATAGACAGCAAGTTCGAGAGAAAGGTACCAGCCACCCGTGAACCTGCAGGATGAATTGCACGGGCAGTGGAATTAGAGAGAGAGAGGGAGAAAGCAAACCGAACTTGAGCTGAACTACACCAAGGTGCAACCGCACCACAAGCCACACCAAGGGACGGACACGCGACGACAACAACGATAATAAACAAATGAACAATTCCACCACCCTAGATGGGTCAATCGTCGTAGGCCTCGTGACAAACTCGTGACAAACCCCCTTCTAAAAGCATCTGTTTCTCTGAGATACAGTGCTCCTTTGAACCTCGACGCATGTGCAAATTCACAACAATGGGACCGAACCCAACCCTCTGTGATCGACAGAGTACGATAACTCCAATACAAACATTCCACGATAGAATCACACAGGGAAATACATAATACTACATTTATCAAACAACTAAGCAAACCTTCCAACAATGAAAGTAACAATCCGAACCATTGGTGATTCACTATCGTTAACATCACTGAAGTGAAAACTGTCACTACACCTGATACAGAAACAAAAAGGGGATATAACCCTGGTTGAGGGGAAGTGTCCCTCTGACTGATTTTCCAATGTGCTGACTACGGAGCTCGGCTAAGATAGTCAGCATCCGTATTACTGGAACCCTTGATATGGCGAAAAGTGAACGCATGACTCTGCAGTTCCACTGCCTAACTCATGAGTCGACGACTGACTGGCCGGATCCGGTCCAGGCACTGGAGAGGATGATGATCGCTCTCCAGTACAAACTTCCGGCCGTACTTCTTCTTGGGCACGCCAGTGCGTGTCCAAATCTGCCGGAGAGCCTCAGCAATAGTAGGGGTATCGATAGTCCTAAGCGGGGCAGCCTCTGGGCATCGAGTCGCATAGTCTACCGCTACCGAAATGTAGCGGTGACCGCGATTGGATGGTGGATTAATGGGTCCCACCAGGTCGACCCCAACCTTGCTGAATGGCTCCCCAACCCGTGGCACTGACCCTAGGGGAACACGCTTCAACGACCCCTAGGCGTTGTCCGTTGGCAGACATCGCAACTGTGGCAGTACTGCCTAACCTGTGAGTTCATCCCTGGCCAAAAGAAGTCTTGTCTTACTCGCTCGAGAGTCCGCTTTGAGCCCATATGACCTGCCATAGGTGAGTCATGGGCCTGCCGGAGAACAGACTCTCTCAAGCTTTGGGGAACAACTAGTTGCTTGGCTACCCGATCTGCCCGAGTGAAAACCCTAAAGAGGATCCCCTTGTGGAGCTTGAAGCTCACCTTGGCGTGTCGGGCAGACTGAGCGGGACGATCCACCAGTTGTCGCAGGCGTTGGTCATCCAAGTCCCTGGCCTGAAGACGAACCATGGTAGCAGGATCGGCCCTAGCCAGAACCTCGTCAGAGATCGGCTGTAGAACGGGACGCAGTTCCTGCTCCTGCTTCTTGGCTTTGGCGCGTGTGGTAACTCCCACACACGCCTGTACGGGCAGATCCATAGACACAGACTGACTGTGTCCGTCCGCAAAGGTGACAGTATTCCCTATGAGAAGGGAATACATAGGTCGCTCCTCCGCGATGGCCCATACTTCGCCACAGAAGTAGGGGGTGGAGATAGGAACGAGTACAGAAGGACGGGTGGAGGTAAAACCAGCCTCCAACCCGCACACATCATAACTGGCGCCCCGCCGAGCCTCCGGGGAAACCAAATTCTTATCGACAAAGAGCGTTGATGCTCCCGAATCCCTGATGGAGTCGACCAAGGAAGAACCAACAACAGAAAGAAATACTGGGCACTCTGAATCACCAGAAGCTGGGATGGACCCCACGTTAGCCGAGGCACGAGGACGCTGGAAAGAACTAGCCCCATGACTACCAGCGGCTTTAGGACAATCTTTCCTAATGTGGCCGGGACGACCACAAAGAAAACACAGTCGGGGTGCTGAGGTCCCCGATGAACTGCCTGCCTTGTTCGACCCACTAGCAGTCGCCGGTGCCCTACTGCCACTAGGTCCCGTGAGGGTCTTCCTGTCCGTATCTGGGCGGTGCCCATAAGCCCTACGGGCTTCAGCAAACACCTCAGCGGTATGAATCGCCGCCGTGAAATCCTGAGGTGCTGTCTCGCCTATACGGATCCTCAACTCTGGGGACACAGTGTTGGTCAGCTGTTCGATGAGAATCAGATCCTCCAGCTCCAGCTTAGCCAACTGACGCCAGTACCCTAGCGTTTTGCGCAGCCTATCTCCGAACTGTACGAAGGTCTCATCGTTATTCTTTTTCATGGACCTGAATTTCCTCCTGTACGCCTCTGGGGTAAGGTGGAAACGCTTACGCAGAGCCAACTGCATGTCTGCATAAGACGCGCCTTCGTTTAGAGTGAGCACACACTCCCTTGCAGTACCTGACAATCCAGAAAAAAGGTGCATGGCCTTTTGTTCCTCAGACAATTGGTATGAACTAGCAACCTTGTCAAAATGCTCTAAGAACATATCAATGTCCTCACTAGGACTGAACTCTGGAAGCTTTAACTTTGGGCCTCTAACTCTATCACTTGCCTGTCGATCAACCCCCTGATTTACAGGTGCGGGAGACCGTGAAAGAAGTTGTTCCATCTCCTCCCTACGCAGAGCTTCCTGTCTGGCAGTCTCCTCTCTGCGCTGATCCAACTCTTCCCGACGGAGAGCAGCCTCTCCCTACGCTGAGCCTCCTGTCTAGCAGCCTCCTCCCTGCGCAGCATAGCCTCTTCCCTACGCAGAATTTCCTGTCTGTCAGTCTCCTCTCTGCGCAGAGCTGCCTCTTCTCTGCGCTCTTCCCTACGGAGCGTTGCCTCTTCCCTACGAAGGGCTTCCTGCCTAGCAGCCTCTTCACTACGCTGCCGCTCCAGAAACATAAGGACGGAGGTGATGTCCTGGGCAGGATTCGCCACTCCCGACACGGGAGGATGACCCGTTTGACCCGTCCCCTGGGTCTCGACTTTCCCATGAGGAAAGTCCCCCGGGGCATACTCCTTACGAGGGGAAGCATGGAGAGGAGAAGGTTTCGGTCTCTGCGACCCAACAGAAGCCCACAGTTGCTTCGCTATACTTTGACGCTTCCGAGCGGAAGTGCCAGTCGGGGTCTCAACAGGAAGATCCCCCAGCGAAGAAGCAACGAAAGTACTCGCGGGACTATCGGCTACAGCGCTGGAATAAGTATAAGTCACTGTAGTCGCAGTACTGGTACTAATAGTAGGGACTACCTCCTGAAGACCCTTCTTTGACGCACGAGTCGCCAACCACCAACACCGGACGTTGCCATGACAACAATATCCTACGGTTCTCAAATACAGGGGAAAGACAATTCCACTAGAAAGAAACAAATATTTTAGGGATGTGTGTGTGTGTGTGCGGATGTGTTCCGGCTGCTCCCACTCTGGCAACACGGCGCTCCACAGCACGAGCAACAGTGCGGTGGGGCTCACCGAAAAAAAAAAAAAAAAAAAGTCCGGCTGCTCCCACTCTGGCAACACCGCGCTCCACAGCACGAGCAACAGTGCGGTGGGGCTCACCGGAAAAAAAACAAAATGGCAGACGGAATCCGGAGAGAGGAAAAAGTGACACTAACGTCCGATACACCCACCTGTACTCAATAACCACCCGGTAAAAAAAAAAAAAAACTGGATAACTACAAAACAGGAATGACAGACTGAGTGGCAACAGAAAGGAAAGTCTTACGGCCGTATCTGCGTGAGGCACCCGGCGGAGGGAGGTCTGGACGCGGTCGATTCCCCTGGTCTCACCTCGACTCCCCAGTCACACTGGATGTTCCCTCGGCCACCAAGACTCCCTACACGCTAGACTCACCCAGCCAACCACCCACAAACAAACACGACAAACTAACTAAACGTATACAAAATAGACAGAACTGGACAGGTACTCCGCGAAACGAGAGAGACAGCCAGAGCCCTTCACATCCCGGCGAGCCCCCACAATTGTCACGACCGACCCCTGGAGGGCTGCCCTGAAAGGATCAGTCTAGATGGGAGTGAAGGGAGTGACTGACCTCACACGCCCCGCAAGAGCCCACACAAGAAAGATTACGATACAACACCCCATTTATTCTCATCAACCCACACAATCGCAAATAAATATTTCAACACACGCACTATGCACAATCACAATCAAGCATTCCAACACACACAACATGCACAATCACAATCAAGCATTCCAACACACACAACATGCACAATCACAATCAAGCATTTCAATACACGACATACACAATCACAATCAAGCATGTCAACACATATGACATATACACAATTATAAATAAACCTTTCCAGCACCCATCCCTTTCTATGTCATGTAGCGCCCCCACACCCCTGCCTCTCCCCAGTCTACTGGGAACACCCTGTCGCACTAGGTGCTCCAAACCGGGTCGGTTCTTGAAGAGAGTCGTTCAAGGCCGACACCCTTGACACACACAAACAGACGGTGGAGAGCGCGTCCCGGGGGGGACGTGGCGTTGTTACTGGAGGTCCTGGACGGGGATCAGGACCGGCCAGTCAAGTCCACGGGCTTTTTCCACCAGTACGTGGCCTCAACCAGTGCGTGGTCCCAACCAGTGCGTGACACCAACCAGTGCGCGGTACCAACCAGTGCGTGGTCCCAACCAGTGCGTGGCACCAACCAGTGCGTGGCCCCAACCAGTGCGTGGCACCATCCAGTCCAAGCTCCGGGTGGAGCCCCCGTGAGGAGGGAAAAGGTAACAGCTAGGAAAGAAGAGAGGAGGGAAGGGCACTGGAACCCCGCAGTCAGTACAGTCTGACCCATGCTGTTAAATCCTAACAGCCACTCGCATGATGGGCGAGGGGAGGTCTACTAAATACACCAACACCAGCTCAACACAGACCTGAGCATAACACAGTAAACCAATCAAATCAGGAATGTTCGTTAAAGTCTTCTCACACGAAGCAGGTAAGAGACTGCATTAAATTAACAGGCTATAAAACAAATACGAATTATCTTCATCCTTCTCTCACTCACGTTTAACATTTTCCTTTCTTAGGAACTGAACTAATTGCTTTACATCTGCCACCACATTTGCCAATAATAATAATTCAATGGCACAATTATCCCCACATTTTATATCCATATTTCAATGCATAAACAAATCTCCAACCACACATCTAAACGACTAGTCATGCGTACGCACGCTCGCGAACATAAAACTCGTTCTCCTTGCACACACAAACAGACGGTGGCCGAAGAATAAGAGTCCGGCGAATGTGACAGGGGCGGACGAGCGAGACCAAGCAAGTACCAACCCTGAATCACCAGGTTCTCTCCCATCCCCACCGACTACCGCATCACCAGATGCATAAACAGGAGAAAGAATTTTGGATATAATTTAGAATGGCCAGGTTAAAGATTGAATTAACCAGAGAAAAGGTCTCAAACAATATTTCTTTTACAATTTTGAAAACAAAAGAAAATTGCGCAAAAGAGAAGAATAAGCCGGCTAACAACAAAAAACCAAAACAAACAAACCACGAAACTGATGCTTACCAGCTACCCGTGGGTGACCCCGAAGAGGCGGGTCAAACGACTCTCTCTGCCCTCTGTCCAGTCGAGAGGACAGCAGCGCAGATGCGGAAAAAAGATGAAGTGATGTCTCTCCCCTACAGGCCGACTGTAGGGATGAAGGTACCGACCGTACCTTCGACGACGTGGTGGAGAACCAAAAACAGAGCAGGCGCTCTCAGAGACATCTTCCGCTCGAGTCAAGAGAAAACCTGCCTAAGCGATGGCGGCCAACATGCCACGCTACGTCACAGAGTGAGCATGCCTCAAGCTAAAAGAAATGAAGCACGTGCGACAGGTAAAAAGACAGGCGAGAGGCCGATAGACAGCAAGTTCGAGAGAAAGGTACCAGCCACCCGTGAACCTGCAGGATGAATTGCACGGGCAGTGGAATTAGAGAGAGAGAGGGAGAAAGCAAACCGAACTTGAGCTGAACTACACCAAGGTGCAACCGCACCACAAGCCACACCAAGGGACGGACACGCGACGACAACAACGATAATAAACAAATGAACAATTCCACCACCCTAGATGGGTCAATCGTCGTAGGCCTCGTGACAAACTCGTGACAAACCCCCCTTCTAAAAGCATCTGTTTCTCTGAGATACAGTGCTCCTTTGAACCTCGACGCATGTGCAAATTCACAACAATGGGACCGAACCCAACCCTCTGTGATCGACAGAGTACGATAACTCCAATACAAACATTCCACGATAGAATCACACAGGGAAATACATAATACTACATTTATCAAACAACTAAGCAAACCTTCCAACAATGAAAGTAACAATCCGAACCATTGGTGATTCACTATCGTTAACATCACTGAAGTGAAAACTGTCACTACACCTGATACAGAAACAAAAAGGGGATATAACCCTGGTTGAGGGGAAGTGTCCCTCTGACTGATTTTCCAATGTGCTGACTACGGAGCTCGGCTAAGATAGTCAGCATCCGTATTACTGGAACCCTTGATATGGCGAAAAGTGAACGCATGACTCTGCAGTTCCACTGCCTAACTCATGAGTCGACGACTGACTGGCCGGATCCGGTCCAGGCACTGGAGAGGATGATGATCGCTCTCCAGTACAAACTTCCGGCCGTACTTCTTCTTGGGCACGCCAGTGCGTGTCCAAATCTGCCGGAGAGCCTCAGCAATAGTAGGGGTATCGATAGTCCTAAGCGGGGCAGCCTCTGGGCATCGAGTCGCATAGTCTACCGCTACCGAAATGTAGCGGTGACCGCGATTGGATGGTGGATTAATGGGTCCCACCAGGTCGACCCCAACCTTGCTGAATGGCTCCCCAACCCGTGGCACTGACCCTAGGGGAACACGCTTCAAGCGACCCCTAGGCGTTGTCCGTTGGCAGACATCGCAACTGTGGCAGTACTGCCTAACCTGTGAGTTCATCCCTGGCCAAAAGAAGTCTTGTCTTACTCGCTCGAGAGTCCGCTTTGAGCCCATATGACCTGCCATAGGTGAGTCATGGGCCTGCCGGAGAACAGACTCTCTCAAGCTTTGGGGAACAACTAGTTGCTTGGCTACCCGATCTGCCCGAGTGAAAACCCTAAAGAGGATCCCCTTGTGGAGCTTGAAGCTCACCTTGGCGTGTCGGGCAGACTGAGCGGGACGATCCACCAGTTGTCGCAGGCGTTGGTCATCCAAGTCCCTGGCCTGAAGACGAACCATGGTAGCAGGATCGGCCCTAGCCAGAACCTCGTCAGAGATCGGCTGTAGAACGGGACGCAGTTCCTGCTCCTGCTTCTTGGCTTTGGCGCGTGTGGTAACTCCCACACACGCCTGTACGGGCAGATCCATAGACACAGACTGACTGTGTCCGTCCGCAAAGGTGACAGTATTCCCTATGAGAAGGGAATACATAGGTCGCTCCTCCGCGATGGCCCATACTTCGCCACAGAAGTAGGGGGTGGAGATAGGAACGAGTACAGAAGGACGGGTGGAGGTAAAACCAGCCTCCAACCCGCACACATCATAACTGGCGCCCCGCCGAGCCTCCGGGGAAACCAAATTCTTATCGACAAAGAGCGTTGATGCTCCCGAATCCCTGATGGAGTCGACCAAGGAAGAACCAACAACAGAAAGAAATACTGGGCACTCTGAATCACCAGAAGCTGGATGGACCCCACGTTAGCCGAGGCACGAGGACGCTGGAAAGAACTAGCCCATGACTACCAGCGGCTTTAGGACAATCTTTCCTAATGTGGCCGGGACGACCACAAAGAAAACACAGTCGGGGTGCTGAGGTCCCCGATGAACTGCCTGCCTTGTTCGACCCACTAGCAGTCGCCGGTGCCCTACTGCCACTAGGTCCCGTGAGGGTCTTCCTGTCCGTATCTGGGCGGTGCCCATAAGCCCTACGGGCTTCAGCAAACACCTCAGCGGTATGAATCGCCGCCGTGAAATCCTGAGGTGCTGTCTCGCCTATACGGATCCTCAACTCTGGGGACACAGTGTTGGTCAGCTGTTCGATGAGAATCAGATCCTCCAGCTCCAGCTTAGCCAACTGACGCCAGTACCCTAGCGTTTTGCGCAGCCTATCTCCGAACTGTACGAAGGTCTCATCGTTATTCTTTTTCATGGACCTGAATTTCCTCCTGTACGCCTCTGGGGTAAGGTGGAAACGCTTACGCAGAGCCAACTGCATGTCTGCATAAGACGCGCCTTCGTTTAGAGTGAGCACACACTCCCTTGCAGTACCTGACAATCCAGAAAAAAGGTGCATGGCCTTTTGTTCCTCAGACAATTGGTATGAACTAGCAACCTTGTCAAAATGCTCTAAGAACATATCAATGTCCTCACTAGGACTGAACTCTGGAAGCTTTAACTTTGGGCCTCTAACTCTATCACTTGCCTGTCGATCAACCCCCTGATTTACAGTGTGCGGGAGACCGTGAAAGAAGTTGTTCCATCTCCTCCCTACGCAGAGCTTCCTGTCTGGCAGTCTCCTCTCTGCGCTGATCCAACTCTTCCCGACGGAGAGCAGCCTCTTCCCTACGCTGAGCCTCCTGTCTAGCAGCCTCCTCCCTGCGCAGCATAGCCTCTTCCCTACGCAGAATTTCCTGTCTGTCAGTCTCCTCTCTGCGCAGAGCTGCCTCTTCTCTGCGCTCTTCCCTACGGAGCGTTGCCTCTTCCCTACGAAGGGCTTCCTGCCTAGCAGCCTCTTCACTACGCTGCCGCTCCAGAAACATAAGGACGGAGGTGATGTCCTGGGCAGGATTCGCCACTCCCGACACGGGAGGATGACCCGTTTGACCCGTCCCCTGGGTCTCGACTTTCCCATGAGGAAAGTCCCCCGGGGCATACTCCTTACGAGGGGAAGCATGGAGAGGAAGGTTTCGGTCTCTGCGACCCAACAGAAGCCCACAGTTGCTTCGCTATACTTTGACGCTTCCGAGCGGAAGTGCCAGTCGGGGTCTCAACAGGAAGATCCCCCAGCGAAGAAGCAACGAAAGTACTCGCGGGACTATCGGCTACAGCGCTGGAATAAGTATAAGTCACTGTAGTCGCAGTACTGGTACTAATAGTAGGGACTACCTCCTGAAGACCCTTCTTTGACGCACGAGTCGCCATACCACCAACACCGGACGTTGCCATGACAACAATATCCTACGGTTCTCAAATACAGGGGAAAGACAATTCCACTAGAAAGAAACAAATATTTTAGGGATGTGTGTGTGTGTGTGCGGATGTGTTCCGGCTGCTCCCACTCTGGCAACACGCGCTCCACAGCACGAGCAACAGTGCGGTGGGGCTCACCGAAAAAAAAAAAAAAAAAAAAGTCCGGCTGCTCCCACTCTGGCAACACCGCGCTCCACAGCACGAGCAACAGTGCGGTGGGGCTCACCGGAAAAAAAAACAAAATGGCAGACGGAATCCGGAGAGAGGAAAAAGTGACACTAACGTCCGATACACCCACCTGTACTCAATAACCACCCGGTAAAAAAAAAAAAAACTGGATAACTACAAAACAGGAATGACAGACTGAGTGGCAACAGAAAGGAAAGTCTTACGGCCGTATCTGCGTGAGGCACCCGGCGGAGGGAGGTCTGGACGCGGTCGATTCCCCCTGGTCTCACCTCGACTCCCCAGTCACACTGGATGTTCCCTCGGCCACCAAGACTCCCTACACGCTAGACTCACCCAGCCAACCACCCACAAACAAACACGACAAACTAACTAAACGTATACAAAATAGACAGAACTGGACAGGTACTCCGCGAAACGAGAGAGACAGCCAGAGCCCTTCACATCCCGGGCGAGCCCCCACAATTGTCACGACCGACCCCTGGAGGGCTGCCCTGAAAGGATCAGTCTAGATGGGAGTGAAGGGAGTGACTGACCTCACACGCCCCGCAAGAGCCCACACAAGAAAGATTACGATACAACACCCCATTTATTCTCATCAACCCACACAATCGCAAATAAATATTTCAACACACGCACTATGCACAATCACAATCAAGCATTCCAACACACACAACATGCACAATCACAATCAAGCATTCCAACACACACAACATGCACAATCACAATCAAGCATTTCAATACACGACATACACAATCACAATCAAGCATGTCAACACATATGACATATACACAATTATAAATAAACCTTTCCAGCACCCATCCCTTTCTATGTCATGTAGCGCCCCCACACCCCTGCCTCTCCCCAGTCTACTGGGAACACCCTGTCGCACTAGGTGCTCCAAACCGGGTCGGTTCTTGAAGAGAGTCGTTCAAGGCCGACACCCTTGACACACACAAACAGACGGTGGAGAGCGCGTCCCGGGGGGGACGTGGCGTTGTTACTGGAGGTCCTGGACGGGGATCAGGACCGGCCAGTCAAGTCCACGGGCTTTTTCCACCAGTACGTGGCCTCAACCAGTGCGTGGTCCCAACCAGTGCGTGACACCAACCAGTGCGCGGTACCAACCAGTGCGTGGTCCCAACCAGTGCGTGGCACCAACCAGTGCGTGGCCCCAACCAGTGCGTGGCACCAATCCAGTCCAAGCTCCGGGTGGAGCCCCCGTGAGGAGGGAAAAGGTAACAGCTAGGAAAGAAGAGAGGAGGGAAGGGCACTGGAACCCCGCAGTCAGTACAGTCTGACCCATGCTGTTAAATCCTAACAGCCACTCGCATGATGGGCGAGGGGAGGTCTACTAAATACACCAACACCAGCTCAACACAGACCTGAGCATAACACAGTAAACCAATCAAATCAGGAATGTTCGTTAAAGTCTTCTCACACGAAGCAGGTAAGAGACTGCATTAAATTAACAGGCTATAAAACAAATACGAATTATCTTCATCCTTCTCTCACTCACGTTTAACATTTTCCTTTCTTAGGAACTGAACTAATTGCTTTACATCTGCCACCACATTTGCCAATAATAATAATTCAATGGCACAATTATCCCCACATTTTATATCCATATTTCAATGCATAAACAAATCTCCAACCACACATCTAAACGACTAGTCATGCGTACGCACGCTCGCGAACATAAAACTCGTTCTCCTTGCACACACAAACAGACGGTGGCCGAAGAATAAGAGTCCGGCGAATGTGACAGGGGCGGACGAGCGAGACCAAGCAAGTACCAACCCTGAATCACCAGGTTCTCTCCCATCCCCACCGACTACCGCATCACCAGATGCATAAACAGGAGAAAGAATTTTGGATATAATTTAGAATGGCCAGGTTAAAGATTGAATTAACCAGAGAAAAGGTCTCAAACAATATTTCTTTTACAATTTTGAAAACAAAAGAAAATTGCGCAAAAGAGAAGAATAAGCCGGCTAACAACAAAAAACCAAAACAAACAAACCACGAAACTGATGCTTACCAGCTACCCGTGGGTGACCCCGAAGAGGCGGGTCAAACGACTCTCTCTGCCCTCTGTCCAGTCGAGAGGACAGCAGCGCAGATGCGGAAAAAAGATGAAGTGATGTCTCTCCCCTACAGGCCGACTGTAGGGATGAAGGTACCGACCGTACCTTCGACGACGTGGTGGAGAACCAAAAACAGAGCAGGCGCTCTCAGAGACATCTTCCGCTCGAGTCAAGAGAAAACCTGCCTAAGCGATGGCGGCCAACATGCCACGCTACGTCACAGAGTGAGCATGCCTCAAGCTAAAAGAAATGAAGCACGTGCGACAGGTAAAAAGACAGGCGAGAGGCCGATAGACAGCAAGTTCGAGAGAAAGGTACCAGCCACCCGTGAACCTGCAGGATGAATTGCACGGGCAGTGGAATTAGAGAGAGAGAGGGAGAAAGCAAACCGAACTTGAGCTGAACTACACCAAGGTGCAACCGCACCACAAGCCACACCAAGGGACGGACACGCGACGACAACAACGATAATAAACAAATGAACAATTCCACCACCCTAGATGGGTCAATCGTCGTAGGCCTCGTGACAAACTCGTGCCCCCCCCTTTAAAAGCACGTTTCCTGAGATACGGGGCCCTTTGAACCTCGGATTGCAAATTAAAAAGGGAGAACCCAACCCTTGTGTCACAAGTCAAACTCCAATCAAAACCCAAAGAACACACGGGAAATCATAATAACATTTAAAAACAACTAAGAAAACTTCCACAAAAAAGTACAAAACTTGGTGCACTTCTAAAAACCCTGGTGAAAAACTGTCCAAAACCTAACAGAAACAAAAAGGGGAATACCCTTTGAGGGGAAGTTCCCTCTACATTTCCCAAATTTTGTACACGGATCGGAAAAATATCAGATCCTTTTTAAATGGAACCCCTTGATATGGCGAAAAAAGTAACCTGATTCAGCCATGTCCCCTTGAAGGACTCTGGCCGGATTTTCCAGGCACTGGGGGGAGATGATCGCTTCCAGTCAAACTTGGCCCTACTTCTTTTTGGGGGCGCCAAATTGCGTGTCCAATCTCCCGGGAGCCTCAGCAATGTGGGGGTATCGTATCCTAAGCGGGGCAGCCTCGGGGCATCGAGTCGCATAGTCTACCGCTCCCGAAATGTAGCGGTGACCGCGATTGGAGGTGGATTAATGGGTCCCCCAGGTCGCCCCAACCTTTTGTATGGCCCCCCAAACCCCTGGCACTGACCCTAGGGGAACCGTTCAACGACCCCTAGGCGTTGCCGTTGGAAGACTTCGCAACTGTGGCAGACTGCCTAACCTGTGGTTATCCGGGCCAAAAAGAAGTCTTGTCTTACTCGCTCGAGAGTCCGCTTTGACCCCATATGACCTGCCATAGGTAGTCATGGGCCTCCCGGGGAGAAAAACGACTTCTAAGCTTTGGGAACAATAGTTGCTTGGCTACCCATTGCCGATGAAAACCTAAAGAGGATCCCCTTGTGGAGTTTTGAAGCTCATTTGGGCGTGTCGGGCGACTGAGGGGGAGATCCCCCATTGTCGCAGGCTTTGGGCATCCAAGCCCCGGGCCCTGAAGACGAACAGGTGCAGGGGCCCTAGCCAGAACCTCGAGGATCGGCTGTAGAACGGGACGCAGTTCCTGATTGCTTCTTGGCTTTGGCGCGTTGGTAACTCCCACACAGCCTGTAGGGCAGATCCTAGACACGATGACTGTGTCCGCCCGAAAAGGTGCAGTATTCCCTTAAAGGGGAAATACATAGGTCGCTCCCCCCGCGAGGGCCCCATATTCGCCCAGAAGTAGGGGGTGGAGATGGAACGAGTCAGAAGGACGGGTGGGGGTAAAACCACCCCCAAACCCGCACAATCTAATGGCGCCCCCCGAGCCTCGGGAAACCAAATTTTTATCGCAAAGAGCTTTGTGCTCCGAATCCCTGATGGAGTGCCAAAGGAAGAACCACAACAGAAAGAATACTGGGCATTGAATCACCAGAAGTGGGATGGACCCCCCGTTACCCGGGAAGAGGACGCTGGAAAAACTACCCCCCAGACACCAGCGGTTTTAGGGACAATTTTTCCTAATGTGGCCGGGGGACGCCCCAAAAAGAAAACCAGTGGGGGTGCTGAGGCCCGATGAACTCCCCTCCCTTTGTTCGCCCATAGCATCCCTTTTCCCCTACTCCCACAGGTCCGTGAGGGTTTCCTGTCGTATCTGGGCGGTGCCCAAAAAGCCCTAGGGGCTTCAGAAAAACCCTAGCGGTATGAATCCCCGCCGTAAAAATCCAGGTGCTGTTTTGCCTATAGGATCTCATTTTGGGACCAGTTTTGGTCAGCGTTGATGGAATCAATCCTCCAGCCCCAGCTTACCAATGACGCCAGTCCCCTAGCGTTTTGCGCACCTACCCGAACTGTAGAAGGTCTCATCGTTATTCTTTTTCAGGGGCCCTGAATTTTCCCTCCTTTTAGCCTCGGGGTTTAAGGTGGAACCTTACGCAGAGCAACTGATGTCTGCATAAACGCGCCTTGTTTAGGTGAGCACACACTCCCTTCCCGTCCCGAAAATTCCAGAAAAAAGGTGCATGGCCTTTTTTTCCTCAGACATTGGTATGAAAGAAACCTTGTAAAAATGCTCTAAGAACATATCAATGTCCTCCTAGGACGAATCTGGGCTTTAATTTGGGCCTTAACCTATCACTTGCCTGTCGATAAAACCCCCTGATTTACAGGTGCGGGAGACCGGAAAGAAGTTGTTCCATCTCCTCCCTACGCAGGTTTTCCGGGGTTGGCATTTCCCCTCTCTGCGTGACCAACTTTTCCCCGACGGGAGCAGCCTCTTCCCTACGCTAGCCTCCTTCTACAGCCCCCCTCCCTGGCAGCTAGCTCTTCCCTACGCGTTTTTTCCTGTCTGTCAGTCTCCTCTCTGCGCAGGCTGCCTTTCTCTGCGTCTTCCCCTTCGGAGCTTTTGCCTTTTCCCCTACGGGGGGTTCCTCCTAGCAGCCCTCTTCACTACGCTGCCGCCAGAAACTAAGGACGGGGTGTGTCCTGGGCAATTCGCCCCCCCGACAGGGGAGGATGACCCGTTTGACCCCCCCCCTGGGTCTCGACTTTCCCTGAGGAAAGTCCCCGGGGATACCCCTTAGGGGGGGAAGCATGGAGAGGGAAGGTTTCGGTTCTGCGACCCAACAGAAGCCACAGTTGCTTCGCATACTTTGACGTTCCGACGGAAGTGCAGGGGGGTCCACGGGAAAGACCCCCCAGCGAAAAAAAGCAACAAAAAGTTCTCGCGGGATTGGGTTTTACGCGCTGGAAAAAGTATAGTCACGTGTCGCAGTACTGGTACTAAAGTAGGGACTACCCCCTGAAGACCCTTCTTTGACGCACGAGTCCCCATACCCCCAAAACACCGGACGTTGCCATGACAACAATCCTAGGGTTCTCAATACGGGGGAAAGAAAATTTCCACAAAAAGAAAAAAATATTTTAGGGGTGTGTGTGTTTTGGGGGGGTTGTTCCGGTGCCCCCCATTTGGGCAACACGGCGCTCCACGCACGGCAACTGCGGTGGGGGGCTCCCGAAAAAAAAAAAAAAAAAAAAAGTCCGGCTGCCCCCTCTGGCAACAGCGCTCCACAGCACAGAAAACAGTGCGGTGGGGCTCAGGGAAAAAAAAAAACAAAATGGCAGACGGAATCCAGAGGGGAAAAAAAGTGACCTAACCCCCGATACACCCACCTGTACTCAAAAACCCAAACCCGGTAAAAAAAAAAAAAAAGGGGATAACAAAAAAACGGAATGAAACGATGGAACAAAAAGGAAAGTTTTTGGGCGTATCTGGTGGGGACCCGGGGGAGGGAGGTCTGGACGCGGTCGTTTCCCCCCGGTCTCACCTCGACCCCCCCAGTCACACGGATGTTCCCTCGGCCACCAAGACTCCCACACGCTAGATCACCCACCCAACCCCCAAACAAACACGAAAAACTAATAAACGTATACAAATAGACAGTGGACGGTACTCCGCGAAACGAGAGAACAGCCAGGGCCTTCACACCCCGGGCGCCCCCCCACAATTGTCACGCCCCCCCCCACCCCGGAGGGTGCCTAAAAAGGATCTCTAGATGGGATGGGGAAGGGAGTGACTGACCTCAAAACGCCCCGCAAGAGCCCACACAAGAAAATTCGATACAACCCCCATTTATTTCATAAACCCCCCACACAATCGAAAATAAATATTTCAACCACGACTAGCACAATCCAATCAACATTCCAACCAACACAACAGCAAAACAAAATCAACATTCCAACACAACAACATGCCATCAAATAAAGCATTTCAATACACGACTACACAATCACAATAAGCATGTCAACACTATACTATACACTTTTAAAAAAAACCCTTTTCCCAGCACCCTCCTTTCTAGTCTTTAGCGCCCCCACCCCCCTGCCTCCCCCCAGTCTTGGGAAAACCCCCTGTCGCCTAGGTGCTCCAAACCGGGTCGGTTCTTGAAGAGAGTCTTTTAAAGCCCGACCCCCCTTAAACCACACAAACAACGGTGGAGAGCGCGCCCCGGGGGGGGGGGGGGGACGGGGCGTTGTTAGGGAGGTCTGGCGGGGATCAGGACCCCCCCAGTCAAGCCAGGGGTTTTTTCCCCGTCCGTGGCCTAAACCCCGTGCGTGGCCCCAACCCGGGCGGACCCCAACCAGTGCGCGGGTCCCAACCAGTGCGTGGTCCCAACCAGTGCGTGCCCCAAACCCAGTGCGGGGCCCCCCAACCCAGTGCGTGGCCCCAACAGTCAAGCTCCGGGTGGGGGCCCCCGTGAGGGGAAAAGGAAACAGTGGGAAAAAAGAGAGGGGGGGAAGGGGCACGGGAACCCCGCAGTCAGTACATCTGACCCATGCTGTTAAACCCAACACCCACTCGCATGATGGGCGGGGGAGGGGTCTACTAAATAACCCCAAACACCACCACACAGCCTGAGCATAACAGTAAACCATAAAATCGGGAATTTTCTTTAAAAGTCTTCTCACACGAAGCGGTAGGCCCTGCATTAAATTAACGGGCTATAAAAAAAAATACGAATTTTTCATCTTCCTCAATCACGTTTAACATTTTTCCTTTCTTAAAAAAGAAAAATTGCTTTACATTGCCCCACATTTGCAAAAAATAATAATTAATGGCAAAACCCCCAAATTTTTACCCATATTTCAATGCATAAAAAAAATCTCCAACCACACATAAAAAGATAGTCATGGTACGCACGCTCGGAACATAAAATCTTTCCCTTTGCACACACAAACAGACGGTGGGCGAAGAATAAGAGTCCGGGGTTTTTGGGGACAGGGGGGGGACGAGCGGGACCAAGAAGTACCAACCCTGAATCACCGGTTCTCTCCCATCCCCACCGACTACCCCCTTAAGATGCATAAACAGGAGGGGAAAAAAGAAATTTTGGAAAATTTGAAGGCCGGAAAAAAAACCAAAAAACCAAACCAAAAAACAAAAAAACAAAAGAAAAACCAAAAAGAGAAAAAACCCCGGTTTCAACAAAAAACAAAAAAACAAACCACAAAAAACTGATGCTTACCAGCTACCGTGGGTGACCCGAAGAGGGCGGGTCAAACGACTCTCTCTGCCCTCTGTCCAGTCGAGAGGACAGCAGCGCAGATGCGGAAAAAGATGAAGTGATGTCTCCCCTACAGGCGACTGTAGGGATGAAGGTACCGACCGTACCTTCGACGACGTGGTGGAAGAACCAAAAACAGAGCAGGCGCTCTCAGAGACATCTTCCGCTCGAGTCAAGGGGAAAACCTGCCTAAGCGATGGCGGCCAACATGCCACGCTACGTCACAGAGTGAGCATGCCTCAAGCTAAAAGAAATGAAGCACGTGCGACAGGTAAAAAGACAGGCGAGAGGCCGATAGACAGCAAGTTCGAGAGAAAGGTACCAGCCACCCGTGAACCTGCAGGATGAATTGCACGGGCAGTGGAATTAGGAGAGAGAGGGGGAGAAAGCAAACCGAACTTGAGCTGAACTACACCAAGGTGCAACCGCACCACAAGCCACACCAAGGGACGGACACGCGACGACAACAACGATAATAAACAAATGAACAATTCCACCACCCTAGATGGGTCAATCGTCGTAGGCCTCGTGACAAACTCGTGACAAACCCCCCTTCTAAAGCATCTGTTTCTCTGAGATACAGTGCTCCTTTGAACCTCGACGCATGTGCAAATTCACAACAATGGGACCGAACCCAACCCTCTGTGATCGACAGAGTACGATAACTCCAATACAAACATTCCACGATAGAATCACACAGGGAAATACATAATACTACATTTATCAAACAACTAAGCAAACCTTCCAACAATGAAAGTAACAATCCGAACCATTGGTGATTCACTATCGTTAACATCACTGAAGTGAAAACTGTAAACTACACCTGATACAGAAACAAAAGGGGATATAACCCTGGTTGAGGGGAAGTGTCCCTCTGACTGATTTTCCAATGTGCTGACTACGGAGCTCGGCTAAGATAGTCAGCATCCGTATTACTGGAACCCTTGATATGGGGGAAAAGTGAACGCATGACTCTGCAGTTCCACTGCCTAACTCATGAGTCGACGACTGACTGGCCGGATCCGGTCCAGGCACTGGAGAGGATGATGATCGCTCTCCAGTACAAATTTCCCGGCCGTACTTCTTCTTGGGCACGCCAGTGCGTGTCCAAATCTGCCGGAGAGCCTCAGCAATAGTAGGGGTATCGATAGTCCTAAGCGGGGCAGCCTCTGGGCATCGAGTCGCATAGTCTACCGCTACCGAAATGTAGCGGTGACCGCGATTGGATGGTGGATTAATGGGTCCCACCAGGTCGACCCCAACCTTGCTGAATGGCTCCCCAACCCGTGGCACTGACCCTAGGGGAACACGCTTCAAGCGACCCCTAGGCGTTGTCCGTTTGCAGACATCGCAACTGTGGCAGTACTGCCTAACCTGTGAGTTCATCCCTGGCCAAAAGAAGTCTTGTCTTACTCGCTCGAGAGTCCGCTTTGAGCCCATATGACCTGCCATAGGTGAGTCATGGGCCTTGCGGAGAACAGACTCTCTCAAGCTTTGGGGAACAACTATTTGGGCTTGGCTACCCGATCTGCCCGAGTGAAAACCCTAAAGAGGATCCCCTTGTGGAGCTTGAAGCTCACCTTGGCGTGTCGGGCAGACTGAGCGGGACGATCCACCAGTTGTCGCAGGCGTTGGTCATCCAAGTCCCTGGCCTGAAGACGAACCATGGTAGGCAGGATCGGCCCTAGCCAGAACCTCGTCAGAGATCGGCTGTAGAACGGGACGCAGTTCCTGCTCCTGCTTCTTGGTTTTGGCGCGTGTGGTAACTCCCACACACGCCTGTACGGGCAGATCCATAGACACAGACTGACTGTGTCCGTCCGCAAAGGTGACAGTATTCCCTATGAGAAGGGAATACATAGGTCGCTCCTCCGCGATGGCCCATACTTCGCCACAGAAGTAGGGGGTGGAGATAGGAACGAGTACAGAAGGACGGGTGGAGGTAAAACCAGCCTCCAACCCGCAAAACATCATAACTGGCGCCCGCCGAGCCTCCGGGGAAACCAAATTCTTATCGACAAAGAGCGTTGATGCTCCCGAATCCCTGATGGAGTCGACCAAGGAAGAACCAACAAACAGAAAGAAATACTGGGCACTCTGAATCACCAGAAGCTGGGATGGACCCCACGGTTAGCCGAGGCACGAGGACGCTGGAAAGAACTAGCCCCATGACTACCAGCGGCTTTAGGACAATCTTTCCTAATGTGGCCGGGACGACCACAAAGAAAACACAGTCGGGGTGCTGAGGTCCCCGATGAACTGCCTGCCTTGTTCGACCCACTAGCAGTCGCCGGTGCCCTACTGCCACTAGGTCCCGTGAGGGTCTTCCTGTCCGTATCTGGGCGGTGCCCATAAGCCCTACGGGCTTCAGCAAACACCTCAGCGGTATGAATCGCCGCCGTGAAATCCTGAGGTGCTGTCTCGCCTATACGGATCCTCAACTCTGGGGACACAGTGTTGGTCAGCTGTTCGATGAGAATCAGATCCTCCAGCTCCAGCTTAGCCAACTGACGCCAGTACCCTAGCGTTTTGCGCAGCCTATCTCCGAACTGTACGAAGGTCTCATCGTTATTCTTTTTCATGGACCTGAATTTCCTCCTGTACGCCTCTGGGGTAAGGTGGAAACGCTTACGCAGAGCCAACTGCATGTCTGCATAAGACGCGCCTTCGTTTAGAGTGAGCACAAAACTCCCTTGCAGTACCTGACAATCCAGAAAAAAGGTGCATGGCCTTTTGTTCCTCAGACAATTGGTATGAACTAGAAACCTTGTCAAAATGCTCTAAGAACATATCAATGTCCTCACTAGGACTGAACTCTGGAAGCTTTAACTTTGGGCCTCTAACTCTATCACTTGCCTGTCGATCAAACCCCCTGATTTACAGGTGCGGGGGGACCGTGAAAGAAGTTGTTCCATCTCCTCCCTACGCAGAGCTTCCTGTCTGGCAGTCTCCTCTCTGCGCTGATCCAACTCTTCCCGACGGAGAGCAGCCTCTTCCCTACGCTGAGCCTCCTGTCTAGCAGCCTCCTCCCTGCGCAGCATAGCCTCTTCCCTACGCAGAATTTCCTGTCTGTCAGTCTCCTCTCTGCGCAGAGCTGCCTCTTCTCTGCGCTCTTCCCTACGGAGCGTTGCCTCTTCCCTACGAAGGGCTTCCTGCCTAGCAGCCTCTTCACTACGCTGCCGCTCCAGAAACATAAGGACGGAGGTGATGTCCTGGGCAGGATTCGCCACTCCCGACACGGGAGGATGACCCGTTTGACCCGTCCCCTGGGTCTCGACTTTCCCATGAGGAAAGTCCCCCGGGGCATACTCCTTACGAGGGGAAGCATGGAGAGGAGAAGGTTTCGGTCTCTGCGACCCAACAGAAGCCCACGTTGCTTCGCTATACTTTGACGCTTCCGAGCGGAAGTGCCAGTCGGGGTCTCAACAGGAGATCCCCCAGCGAAGAAGCAACGAAAGTACTCGGGGGGACTATCGGCTACAGCGCTGGAATAAGTATAAGTCACTGTAGTCGCAGTACTGGTACTAATAGTAGGGACTACCTCCTGAAGACCCTTCTTTGACGCACGAGTCGCCATACACCAAACACCGGACGTTGCCATGACAACAATATCCTACGGTTCTCAAATACAGGGGAAAGACAATTCCACTAGAAAGAAACAAATATTTTAGGGATGTGTGTGTGTGTGTGCGGATGTGTTCCGGCTGCTCCCACTCTGGCAACACGGCGCTCCACAGCACGAGCAACAGTGCGGTGGGGCTCACCGAAAAAAAAAAAAAAAAAAAAAAGTCCGGCTGCTCCCACTCTGGCAACACCGCGCTCCACAGCACGAGCAACAGTGCGGTGGGGCTCACCGGAAAAAAACAAAATGGCAGACGGAATCCGGAGAGAGGAAAAAGTGACACTAACGTCCGATACACCCACCTGTACTCAATAACCACCCGGTAAAAAAAAAAAAAAACTGGATAACTACAAAACAGGAATGACAGACTGAGTGGCAACAGAAAGGAAAGTCTTACGGCCGTATCTGCGTGAGGCACCCGGCGGAGGGAGGTCTGGACGCGGTCGATTCCCCCTGGTCTCACCTCGATCCCCAGTCACACTGGATGTTCCCTCGGCCACCAAGACTCCCTACACGCTAGACTCACCCAGCCAACCACCCACAAACAAACACGACAAACTAACTAAACGTATACAAAATAGACAGAACTGGACAGGTACTCCGCGAAACGAGAGAGAACAGCCAGAGCCCTTCACATCCCGGGCGAGCCCCCACAATTGTCACGACCGACCCTGGAGGGCTGCCCTGAAAGGATCAGTCTAGATGGGAGTGAAGGGAGTGACTGACCTCACACGCCCCGCAAGAGCCCACACAAGAAAGATTACGATACAACACCCCATTTATTCTCATCAACCCACACAATCGCAAATAAATATTTCAACACACGCACTATGCACAATCACAATCAAGCATTCCAACACACACAACATGCACAATCACAATCAAGCATTCCAACACACACAACATGCACAATCACAATCAAGCATTTCAATACACGACATACACAATCACAATCAAGCATGTCAACACATATGACATATACACAATTATAAATAAACCTTTCCAGCACCCATCCCTTTCTATGTCATGTAGCGCCCCACACCCCTGCCTCTCCCCAGTCTACTGGGAACACCCTGTCGCACTAGGTGCTCCAAACCGGGTCGGTTCTTGAAGAGAGTCGTTTAAGGCCGACACCCTTGACACACACAAACAGACGGTGGAGAGCGCGTCCCGGGGGGACGTGGCGTTGTTACTGGAGGTCCGGACGGGGATCAGGACCGGCCAGTCAAGTCCACGGGCTTTTTCCACCAGTACGTGGCCTCAACCAGTGCGTGGTCCCAACCAGTGCGTGACACCAACCAGTGCGCGGTACCAACCAGTGCGTGGTCCCAACCAGTGCGTGGCACCAACCAGTGCGTGGCCCCAACCCGTGCGTGGCACCATCCAGTCCAAGCTCCGGGTGGAGCCCCCGTGAGGAGGGAAAAGGTAACAGCTAGGAAAGAAGAGAGGAGGGAAGGGCACTGGAACCCGCAGTCAGTACAGTCTGACCCATGCTGTTAAATCCTAACAGCCACTCGCATGATGGGCGAGGGGAGGTCTATAAATACACCAACACCAGCTCAACACAGACCTGAGCATAACACAGTAAACCAATCAAATCAGGAATGTTCGTTAAAGTTTTTCTCACACGAAGCAGGTAAGAGACTGCATTAAATTAACAGGCTATAAAACAAATACGAATTATCTTCATCCTTCTCTCACTCACGTTTAACATTTTCCTTTCTTAGGAACTGAACTAATTGCTTTACATCTGCCACCACATTTGCCAATAATAATAATTCAATGGCACAATTTTCCCCACATTTTATATCCATATTTCAATGCATAAAACAAATCTCCAACCACACATCTAAACGACTAGTCATGCGTACGCACGCTCGCGAACATAAAACTCGTTCTCCTTGCACACACAAACAGACGGTGGCCGAAAGAATAAGAGTCCGGCGAATGTGACAGGGGCGGACGAGCGAGACCAAGCAAGTACCAACCCTGAATCACCAGGTTCTCTCCCATCCCCACCGACTACCGCATCACCAGATGCATAAACAGGAGAAAGAATTTTGGATATAATTTAGAATGGCCAGGTTAAAGATTGAATTAACCAGAGAAAAGGTCTCAAACAATATTTCTTTTACAATTTTGAAAACAAAAGAAAATTGCGCAAAAGAGAAGAATAAGCCGGCTAACAACAAAAAACCAAAACAAACAAACCACGAAACTGATGCTTACCAGCTACCCGTGGGTGACCCGAAGAGGCGGGTCAAACGACTCTCTCTGCCCTCTGTCCAGTCGAGAGGACAGCAGCGCAGATGCGGAAAAAAGATGAAGTGATGTCTCTCCCCTACAGGCCGACTGTAGGGATGAAGGTACCGACCGTACCTTCGACGACGTGGTGGAGAACCAAAAACAGAGCAGGCGCTCTCAGAGACATCTTCCGCTCGAGTCAAGAGAAAACCTGCCTAAGCGATGGCGGCCAAAAATGCCCCCGCTACGTCACAGAGTGAGCATGCCTCAAGCTAAAAGAAATGAAGCACGTGCGACAGGTAAAAAGACAGGCGAGAGGCCGATAGACAGCAAGTTCGAGAGAAAGGTACCAGCCACCCGTGAACCTGCAGGATGAATTGCACGGGCAGTGGAATTAGAGAGAGAGAGGGAGAAAGCAAACCGAACTTGAGCTGAACTACACCAAGGTGCAACCGCACCACAAGCCACACCAAGGGACGGACACGCGACGACAACAACGATAATAAACAAATGAACAATTCCACCACCCCAGATGGGTCAATCGTCGTAGGCCTCGTGACAAACTCGTGACAAAACCCCCTTCTAAAAGCATCTGTTTCTCTGAGATACAGTGCTTCCTTTGAACCTCGACGCATGTGCAAATTCACAACAATGGGACCGAACCCAACCCTCTGTGATCGACAGAGTACGATAACTCCAATACAAACATTCCACGATAGAATCACACAGGGAAATACATAATACTACATTTATCAAACAACTAAGCAAACCTTCCAACAATGAAAGTAACAATCCGAACCATTGGTGATTCACTATCGTTAACATCACTGAAGTGAAAACTGTCACTACACCCGATACAGAAACAAAAAGGGGATATAACCCTGGTTGAGGGGAAGTGTCCCTCTGACTGATTTTCCAATGTGCTGACTACGGAGCTCGGCTAAGATAGTCAGCATCCGTATTACTGGAACCCTTGATATGGCGAAAAGTGAACGCATGACTCTGCAGTTCCACTGCCTAACTCATGAGTCGAAAGACTGACTGGCCGGATCCGGTCCAGGCACTGGAGAGGATGATGATCGCTCTCCAGTAAAAAACTTTCCGGCCGTACTTCTTCTTGGGCACGCCAGTGCGTGTCCAAATCTGCCGGAGAGCCTCAGCAATAGTAGGGGTATCGATAGTCCTAAGCGGGGCAGCCTCTGGGCATCGAGTCGCATAGTCTACCGCTACCGAAATGTAGCGGTGACCGCGATTGGATGGTGGATTAATGGGTCCCACCAGGTCGACCCCAACCTTGCTGAATGGCTCCCCAACCCGTGGCACTGACCCTAGGGGAACACGCTTCAACGACCCCTAGGCGTTGTCCGTTGGCAGACATCGCAACTGTGGCAGTACTGCCTAACCTGTGAGTTCATCCCTGGCCAAAGAAGTCTTGTCTTACTCGCTCGAGAGTCCGCTTTGAGCCCATATGACCTGCCATAGGTGAGTCATGGGCCTGCCGGAGAACAGACTCTCTCAAGCTTTGGGGAACAACTAGTTGCTTGGCTACCGATCTGCCCGAGTGAAAACCCTAAAGAGGATCCCCTTGTGGAGCTTGAAGCTCACCTTGGCGGTGTCGGGCAGACTGAGCGGGACGATCACCAGTTGTCGCAGGCGTTGGTCATCCAAGTCCCTGGCCTGAAGACGAACCATGGTAGCAGGATCGGCCCTAGCCAGAACCTCGTCAGAGATCGGCTGTAGAACGGGACGCAGTTCCTGCTCCTGCTTCTTGGCTTTGGCGCGTGTGGTAACTCCCACACACGCCTGTACGGGCAGATCCATAGACACAGACTGACTGTGTCGTCCGCAAAGGTGACAGTATTCCCTATGAGAAGGGAATACATAGGTCGCTCCTCCGCGATGGCCCATACTTCGCCACAGAAGTAGGGGGTGGAGATAGGAACGAGTACAGAAGGACGGGTGGAGGTAAAACCAGCCTCCAAACCCGCACACATCATAACTGGCGCCCCGCCGAGCCTCGGGGAAGGGAAACCAAATTTATCGACAAAGAGCGTTGATGCTCCCGAATCCTGATGGAGTCGACCAAGGAAGAACCAACAACAGAAAGAAATACTGGGCACTCTGAATCACCAGAAGCTGGGATGGACCCACGTTAGCCGAGGCACGAGGACGCTGGAAAGAACTAGCCCCATGACTACCGCGGCTTTAGGACAATCTTTCCTAATGTGGCCGGGACGACCACATAAGAAAACACAGTCGGGGTGCTGAGGTCCCCGATGAACTGCCTGCCTTGTTCGACCCACTAGCAGTCGCCGGTGCCCTACTGCCACTAGGTCCCGTGAGGGTCTTCCTGTCCGTATCTGGGCGGTGCCCATAAGCCCTACGGGCTTCAGCAAACACCTCAGCGGTATGAATCGCGCCGCGAAATCCTGAGGTGCTGTCTCGCCTATACGGATCCTCAACTCTGGGGACACAGTGTTGGTCAGCTGTTCGATGAGAATCAGATCCTCCAGCTCCAGCTTAGCCAACTGACGCCAGTACCCTAGCGTTTTGCGCAGCCTATCTCCGAACTGTACGAAGGTCTCATCGTTATTCTTTTTCATGGACCTGAATTTCCTCCTGTACGCTCTGGGGTAAGGTGTGGAAACGCTTACGCAGAGCCAACTGCATGTCTGCATAAGACGCGCCTTCGTTTAGAGTGAGCACACACTCCCTTGCAGTACCTGACAATCCAGAAAAAAGGTGCATGGCCTTTTGTTCCTCAGACAATTGGTATGAACTAGCAACCTTGTCAAAATGCTCTAAGAACATATCAATGTCCTCACTAGGTGACTGAACTCTGGAAGCTTTAACTTTGGGCCTCTAACTCTATCACTTGCCTGTCGATCAACCCCTGATTTACAGGTGCGGGAGACCGTGAAAGAAGTTGTTCCATCTCCTCCCTACGCAGAGCTTCCTGTCTGGCAGTCTCCTCTCTGCGCTGATCCAACTCTTCCCGACGGAGAGCAGCCTCTTCCCTACGCTGAGCCTCCTGTCTAGCAGCCTCCTCCTGCGCAGCATAGCCTCTTCCCTACGCAGAATTTCCTGTCTGTCAGTCTCCTCTCTGCGCAGAGCTGCCTCTTCTCTGCGCTCTTCCCTACGGAGCGTTGCCTCTTCCCTACGAAGGGCTTCCTGCCTAGCAGCCTCTTCACTACGCTGCCGCTCCAGAAACATAAGGACGGAGGTGATGTCCTGGGCAGGATTCCCACTCCCGACACGGGAGGATGACCCGTTTGACCCGTCCCTGGGTCTCGACTTTCCCATGAGGAAAGTCCCCGGGGCATACTCCTTACGAGGGGAAGCATGGAGAGGAGAAGGTTTCGGTCTCTGCGACCCAACAGAAGCCCACAGTTGCTTCGCTAAAACTTTGACGCTTCCGAGCGGAAGTGCCATCGGGGTCTCAACAGGAAGACCCCCCAGCGAAGAAGCAACGAAAGTATTTCGCGGGACTATGGGGCTACAGCGCTGGAATAAGTATAAGTCACTGTAGTCGCTTTACTGGTACTAATAAGTAGGGACTACCTCCTGAAGACCCTTCTTTGACGCACGAGTCGCCATACCACCAACACGGACGTTGCCATGACAACAATATCCTACGGTTCTAAAAATACAGGGGAAGACAATTCACTAGAAAGAAACAAATATTTTGGGGTTTGTGTGTGTGTGTGTGCGGATGTGTTCCGGCTGCTCCCACTCTGGAAAACACGGCGCTCCACAGCACGAGCAACAGTGCGGTGGGGCTCACCGAAAAAAAAAAAAAAAAAAAAAAGCCGGCTGCTCCCATCTGGCAACACCGCGCTCCACAGCACGAGCAACAGTGCGGTGGGGCCACCGGAAAAAAAAACAAAATGGCAGACGGAATCCGGGAGAGAGGAAAAAGTGACACTAACGTCCGATACACCCACCTGTACTCAATAACCACCGGAAAAAAAAAAAAAAAAACTGGATAACTACAAAACAGGAATGACAGACTGAGTGGCAACAGAAAGGAAAGTCTACGGCCGAAATCTGCGTGAGGCACCGGCGGAGGGAGGTCTGGACGGGTCGATTCCCCCTGGTCTCACCTCGCCCCCCAGTCACACTGGGTGTTCCCTCGGCCACCAAGACTCCCTACACGCTAGACTCCCCCCAGCCAACCACCACCAAAACAAACACGACAAACTAACTAAACGTATAAAAATAGACAGAAACTGGACAGGTACTCCCCGAAACGAGAGAGACAGCCAGAGCCCTTCACATCCCGGCGAGCCCCCACAATTGTCAACGACCGACCCCTGGAGGGCTGCCCTGAAAGGATCAGTCTAGATGGGAGTGAAGGGAGTGACTGACCACACGCCCCGCAAGAGCCCACACAAGAAAGATTACGATACAACACCCATTTATTTCTCATCAACCCACACAAACGCAAATAAATATTTCAACACACGCACTAAAGCACAATCACAATCCCAAACATTCCAACACACAACAACATGCACAATCACAATCAAGCATTCCAACACACACAACATGCACAATCCACAATCAAGCATTTCAATACACGACATACACAATCACAATCAAGCATGTCAACACTTTGACATATACACAATTATAAATAAACTTTCCAGCACCCACCTTTCTATTCAGTAGCGCCCCACCCCTGCCTCTCCAGTTACTGGGAACACCCGGG
>JAFLJL010001707.1:30000-33829 GCA_018398815.1 Conus ventricosus | reverse complement strand
CAACCGTGACTGCCCGCCGTATGACCCATCTTTGCTGGTCTCTCTGCACGCAGTGCTGGCGCATCTTCTCTTCCCTTCGACGTCACTGCCTCTATTTTTAGTAACTTCGGTTTTTCTGCGCGCTTGCTTGCTCGGAAAAGCGAAAGTAGACTCTTGCGAAGCATATTGTTGACACACACGTTTCTGTGCACCGTGAAAGTTACATCCATGGAAATGTCTTAGACCGCTACACGTTTTTTTAAAGAAAAAAAGGGGGGTGAGTTACACTTTAACGCAATTACAAAAGAATGGCAAGGACGAGAAGCATGAAAAGTGTCCACACCCCTCACAAGATCACACCAAAGAAATCAGGTAGTGCCAATGGTAAGAAATGGGCAACAATAGCGAGGACGGCCAAGATGTGACAAAAGGCGTCGAAAGAGGTTCGGAAGCAGAGAGAACAAATCAGTCCGATGAAGCAAGCTATGGAATGGAAAGCCGATGCCCGACGGAATCTGACATACAAATGTTGTCGCAGCTGAAAAAATGACTGAAGTCATCTCGGCATTGTGTGGGAGAATTTCAGCACTGGAAATGACTGTTCGGGAGCAACACAGAGGTGCAGGCAACGAAAGCAGCTGCATCTCACGATTTAGATCCAAACGGCACAAAAAGGTTAGTCACGCCAACACAAACTGACTTCAAAAATAATTTCAATTCATATGCCGATGCTGCTAAACACAATCTGGCAACACGGCAAAATAAGAATTGCGAAGAAAAACATCAAGAAAATGTAAAAAAAAATAAGCAAAAACAAGTAAAGAACAAAAACAAAACAAAATGCATGATGTCAAAGACAGACATGACATCAACAATGAAAATGACGCAATTTCTTCTAAAGCTCCTCGTGTTCTGATTCTTCACGATTCTGTCTTGAACAAAATTGACGGCAATCGGCTGGGACGGTCATATGGATTACAGATTGCCAAACGAAAAGTATTCACAACCATGACTGTAAACAAGCAATGGAAGAAGCCAAAGAAGCAACTTCATCCTGAACAGACTGCGTTGCTCTGCATGTCGGACTTAACGAATCAAGTCAATGAACCATCAGACATCAGCACAAAGCTATACAGGTCTGGTTGAACATCAACAGCAGTTCCCGAAGGCAAGATAGCGCTAAGCCAAGTGGCGCCTGTCAGGATAAAAAGTACAACATCAAGCGTGAACTACTGAACGCCTTGACAAAGTCGAAGCTCGTCTCTGAAGATGATATTACCTCATCACCATGATAACCTGCGGGCCAGTGACTACAGGCTCCTCAATCGGGACGACATCACCCCACTTCAAGAGGAGCGTGCGTTCTTGCAAGGAACCTAGGGCAGCACCTCCATCGACTGTTTTGGGAAAGGCCCAGGAGGAGATCATCCCGTCACCAACACCAAGGGGCAATGGTTTTTATCCTCCAGCGTTTCCCCCGCCCTGGTTCTACTGACATTACAGTGGACATCTCTGCAAAGATGTCATTTCATTTATTTTATCTTTGGCTGTTATGATTAGCTGATATTCGATTGTGATTATTATTACTTTCATTGCGTTATGATAAGCTAATACCTAATTGTTTTTCCAGAACATAAGATGAAAAAATGTAAAGTGTCAAATATTAATATTCTGCAATGGAACGCTCGTTCTCTTGCCAGAAACTTCGCTTACCTTAATCAGTATTTGGTCCATAACAACTACCAAATTTTACTCCTTCAGTCTTTGAACGTCAACAAAAGTGCCTTACCAAAAATATCAGGTTTCTATTATCCCCCTGCTCATGAACAGACTGATCCCTCTAATCGCGTTCAAACTGCTATTTATGTTCGTGAAGGACTGGACCACTGCCAACGAACTCACCAGCCCTTGGACGTTGACTCTGTATCATCGTGTGCTGTCATTGTCAGATTTTCCACATCCTTGTGTTCTTAACATCGCTTCTGTATATTTACCTAGAGGTCCAGATGACATGAACACTGACTGGTTGAAAAACTTTCAAGACCAGCAAGACAAATGGGTGATAGGGGGAGATTTCAATGCGCATGCTCCTTCTGGGATAATAACTGCACACACATCACAAGCAACAGATTCATTGATAACATAGCAGACTCAAATTTGTATTTGTTAAATATGGAAATGTCACCGCCATCCCTGATATAGCAACTCATAGACCCTCAGCAATAGCTTCATTTCATATCTCCTTCACTTGCAACAGATTGTTCATGGAATCCTGTAGATGACTTCCTAGGATCTGACCACACCTCCCATTAAAATTTCTATCAATAAAGATATAGACCAAAGAGAAACAAAACCTGATACACATCCAAAACACAATTATAAATATGCAGATTGGTCAGCTTTTAAAACCTTTCTTCAAACGGTGACCATAGATATTACAAGCACAGTTAACATAGACGATCTTTACACTTTATTTCAGTCTTCCCTTATAGCAGCTGCAGATAATTCTATTCCTAGGATACATATATCTAAACCAGGAAGCGAAAAGGAAATGTATGGTGGAATGATAACTGCAAGCGTGCTGTGATGAAAAGATAAGAAAATATAAGATATATACAGGGACAAAGGAACAGACCAAAAAGATAGAAAACATAGAGAAATGAAAATGGCTAGTAAGCATAGTGATGAAATAATCCAAGATGCAAGCAGCGCTACTGGTCACATTTTGCAAAACTGAAATAAATGAACATAAAGATGTAGGAAAAATTTGGCAGGAGATAAAAGTAATGGAAAATGGCATTAAGTTACAACATATCCAATAAAACAAAATGATAATGCCTTACCAAGTGTCCAGCAGAAAGCAGAAGCCTTCGCTAACATGTTTGCTAATGTCAGCTGTGAAAATGGTTTATCAAAGATTTGTAATGAGTATAGAGACCAAGAAGAGCAAAAAGAAATTACAAAGATCCTATTCCTGATAACACAAACTATATTAATGCCACATCTAACGCTTCAGGAACTCAAAGATGCAATAAATTCCATCCCAAATAAAAAAAAACATCGGTGGGACTGGACGCAATTTCGAATCAAATGCTGAAAAATCTGCCTGAAAATTTTATCAATTTCCTGTATGAAATATTTAAAAAATGCGTGTGTGATGGTGATATGCCAAAAATTTGGAAAGAATCAATCGTGGTTCCCATTCACAAACATGGCAAAAGCTGCACAGACATAAACAATTATAGACCTATAGCATTAACATCCCATGTATGCCAACTTTTGGAAAGAATCGTTTTAAACAGACTTACACACTTTTGTTGAGAAGAATGAAATAATACCTATAAATCAGGCTGGTTTCAGAAAGAGTAGATCGACAACGAACTATTAGTGAAACTTACAACAAACATAAAAAGCAATTTGCTAGACGTAAATGTAATATTAGCGACATTTTTTGACATAAATAAGGCTTATGATCAAGTCTGCATTTCGGCTCTTACTTAAATTAAAAAACATCGGTCTGTCTGGTCATATTTATGATTATATCAATTGTTTTCTAAAGAATCGACAAATTCAAACTAGAATAGGGAACACGTATTCAAGTAAAGAACTCTTACAATGGGTATCCCTCAAGGATCAGTTATTGCTCCTTTCTATTTCATTACTGATGTATGATTTACCCAGCGAAATATCTAAAAATGTCATCTTAGTTCAATATGCTGACGATATATGCATTTGGATGGAAGTAACCTTAAAAAAAAAAACCACTACGTACCATAAACCATACGAAAAAAGTGTATCAAAAACAGCTTGACATTATAGCAGAGTACTTGACAAAGAATGGACTAAGTTT
>JAFLJL010001707.1:0-25000 GCA_018398815.1 Conus ventricosus | reverse complement strand
CACAAGATACAAAGGGGATATAAAACGTTACTCCCGTTATCCTGAATACGCGTGAGATTTATCAAAGCGGACAAACGTATGGGTGGTTGTAACGTTAGTAATGGCTATCTGGTAAACATCGGCCATCGTCTGTGACTAAAATGAACATACCTAACAAATTTTCAGAAAGATCGGCCAAACCTTTCTGCGATTTCCATAAAAAAGAAACATTATGGGCCGTTTAGTAACGGCTCTCCGGTAAAACTTAAAACATCGGGCATATCGTGACCCCTAGGTGAACATACTGCTAATTTTTACAAAGATCAGCCGAGTACTTTTCGGAGTATTCCATGAGAAGAAAAGCGTTTACAGGCCGTGACAGCCGTTGTTAATGGATGAACGGTAAATAAAAATCGGGCTCCCCCTTGCCCCTACTACTACCTTTAAAGCCCGCTAGGGCCAGTAGTTTTGTCTGGAGCGAGTGGAATCACATTTGACCCGGATACACACACACACACACACCACCCCCAAAAAAACCACACACCAACACACACACACAAACACACAACACACAACACCACACACACACACAACACACACACACACACACACACACCACACTCACACACACACACACCACACACCAGCATTTCTTCGTTCCATTCTAAAGTACTCCCTGTTCTTTAAGAACTGGGACTACAAATACAGGAACAAAACAAGATATTAAAAAAAGGAAGAAAGACACCCCCCAACCCGGGGAGAGGACGTACAGTACAAACTTACCAACTGGTCGTTAATGTTTTTCTTGTGTATATACATTGCTATTGTTTGCAAACGTTGTTGTTGTTGTTGTTGTTGTTTGGTGGTGTTGTTTTTGTGGTTGTTGTTGTTGTTGTTGTTGTTTTAGCTTGGTGTTGGTAGTATATAATTAACAAAAGATTAAGAATACAATGTATAGATTCATACATGTTGATGTAGAGCAGTGAGAAAAACAAAAGATCAAATCATTAGAAACATGAAGAGGAGTGGATATATTTATATATATTTTATATATTATATAATATATCTATATTTTTTATATATATATATATCATTCTAAGGCCATTTCTGGCATTTTCCATAGGTTGTTTGAAATGATATCACGCACCACATATAAACAGCAATAGTGCATTCATAACAATTTGGGAAGGTGCGAAACTTTAAATGTGTCAAGACAATTATATCGTACAGGCAGCCCATCAACATTAATATGGGAATGATGCCGCAGACAGAAGTAAAAGGAACTCATGTAGTTGAGGTTTTACCGACACTAAACCATTATAAAACACATCGGCTCCATTGGTCTGGTTTTGGGCCTCTCCAAGCTTCAATTTCTTCTTCTATTTAATTTAAACCTGTTACTAATCTTTTAATAATCAGTTTTGTCGTGTGTCAACATGGATCTTGCAGTACGCATACTTAACTGAGACCACACACAGGGGACGGAAACGTGTTAGATGGGCACTGCATTCGTATACGCCTTAAGGGAAGTGTTAGCACCGACGTTTGGTTCCAATTGTATAAAGATCTGAAGCAGCATCAGTGCCGGGTCCTGGAGGTGATCTGACAAACCCTCTTCAAATTAAAAGATCTAGTTTTGTGAATGAAGAAATGCTACTTAAAATTAACATCATGTTTTCTAAAAAAATTCAACTTCCCCCCCACCAACTCTAAATATTGGACGAAAATAGCAAACTTTAATACGGGGGTTTCCGTGCAGAATATAACATGGGTGTCGTGTACGAACCATTTATAAATCTCTCCAGGACACAAAAAATAACGCCGCGGGACTGAGTCCTTCTTACTATTTCTAACTGTTCTTCTACTTCAGCAACATTAATAAATCAGAACAAAAACTGGTTTCGTCGTGATTAACTCTTTTTACATCCAATGAATTAAAGAACCCCATTAATTCTTAAATTCAATGTCTCCGCCAAACCTATGTAACTGATAATCGCAACACCTACATTTGTTGGTGGATGCCCGGTAGGTCAGCAGATGATATCCATTTTACACAGATTGCGGTCTGTTTTTGACTGTTGTAAATGGACATACAAAATTGGGTTCACGAGGAAAATCAGAGGTCTACTGCCTACATTACTCATAAAGACCTCCTTTTAAGTTCATTATGTGTTTGAATTGATATGTTTCGCCAACTGTCAAAGCTTAAAATTCGAGCAAGGCTTCTAGGGAAAAAACGCACTCCCTTTCTTCAATTTCTGGAAAATTCATCGAACTATAAGATTTGCCTCATTAATTTTTAACATAATTGAAATTGTAAATACTTCTCTTAAAGAAAAAAGTTGTTGGCAACCATCGGGTATTTTTAAATGTTTTTAATAGACTGCCTTGCCCATCTTAATATCCACCGTTTTTCTTTCTTTTTCAGATATGTTATCCTTTTATTTTAAACCCAACCCAATTCTCTAGGTAATCACAATCACCGCGCCTATTTTCAATTGGCTTACGTTAAGAACACACGCTTGTTTTGTTTGGTTAATATAGATGTACTCTTTTTTATAAACTATTTAAAAAAAACCTTTAAAAACTAATTTAAAAATGGTAGCTTCTTCAATATATGGAACATGTTTCTTACAATGTAGGAGCGTTTTATAAACCCAATCTTGGACTTCTGCTATAACCATTGCAGTAGGACGATCTTACGCTTCCAAGTTAAGATTGTAAAACCCGCTAAAAACTAGATATTTAAAATTCGCAATAAAGAATGATCGAGTGCCATCAGCCATGGTCATCCCACCCTATGGCTTTTTTTCAGAATCAGTTAGATTTTGCGTTTATGCGCAACTCCTGGCTGCGGTGTTTCATATGAAAACCTTAAACACCCAATCTTTTAGTAAGGTCCGTATATAACTTTCATGTATATTACCAGTACAGGCGATAACTAACTGAACTAAAAGTGCCCCTCCCTAACGACCAAACGCGTTTTATCATTTTAACAGCCCCCAATGGACAATAATGCATATGATAAGGAATTGGCCGAAGTTAACATTAAACCTTGAACGTTTTTCGACAAAGTTAGACCTGGCAATCATTGGGTTAGGCACATTGTATTTGCTGTGGGGCACAAAAAGAGAATATAATTATGACTAATGGCCCGGCTCACACTCTTTTCACCAAAAACACAAAGTTTCGATTGGGATCATAGAACAAAAAACGCCTACTGCCTGGACAACATTTCTCTTAGTATAAAGTAAAGGCCTAACATGCAGGAGTGGCAAAGACTTAATGACTTCCATAAGGACATACGTTGGTGGCTTTTAGGTGCACAAGCACAGACCACGTCTAGCTTAGTAGATCAATCTACAGGCTTGATGCTAGAAAACAATTTCTCGCTAATTTAGGGAAGTTGCTATTTAAATCTGCTGTTGATTGTCCTGCCAGCATACAAGGTCCAGACGTTCTTGCACATGCTAGGTCAAAGGTTGACTTTGTTGTGGGTTGTGGATTATACATGCTGCCCTATGGACTTAGAACAGATTGGCATAATACAGAATTATAACAAGAATCCTCATAGCTGGGAGACGACCAAGACTTAGGACACAATTAAATATCTAACAACAATGCCCCCGCTCCATCCATTTTAAAAGAAAAGACTACCCCTGAAGACAAGCAAAACCGTTATTAAACACCCAGAAAGCCCCACAGCAGCAAAGCGCCCAGAAAGCACTCACCTGTTAATGTACCTTCCCTGACAGGCATACTAGCGAAAGAGGACAGCTTGTAGTATTTTTTCTAATTTTATGGATTAGCCATACTTTATTTCACTAAAATTAATCCAGCAGCTGCATCTTAACGTCCACAGATGGTCGGCCCTATAGACAGGCAACTTTGCCTATAGTAGACAAAACAACTAACACATGCTATTATGCAGGCAGGAGCATCAAGAGCTTTGGCAGCTACTTCTTTAATAAGTTTGCTAGATGATGTAATTGTTTTCTAATCCAACTTTTACCAGCTGCGGCGTTGGAGGAGCTACTGCCTGTTGGTGCACTGCTGTTAAAGCAATAAGACGAGTGTAGAGATGGAAAACCAAGCGTTAATATGCTAACTACTGTAATCCCTCTTCTCTAAACAGAATCCTTATTCTTTCTGCAGGTATAGTGTTTTCATGATAGTAATTCTCTTATTAGTTTCTTTGAATCTGGTTGTTTGAGATTCTAGATTTACTCTTATGCGTAATAGAAATCGCGCTTAATCGCCTTCCCTTTGCCATTAACTCTTTATTTTCTTGCTGTATTCTAGTTTTCATGCCTAAAATTGTTATCAGCCAGCTTATTTTTTTTTCTTCTATCTCTCTCTCTAGCTTACTTAAGTTTTGCTGTGCCGAGGGCATTAGTTTCTTCTTTATTGTGGTAAAAAGCAGCCTTAGACCCGGAGGTCACGATAGGCAAAGGAGGATCATCAATTGTTTTACATGTTTTTTGACTGTTCCTCACGTAAACTCGTTTCAATTTCTGCTATTAGGATATCTGCTGTTTGATTTAATCTTGAAGAGGTTTGTTTTGGATTTCAGATTGTGTTGGCAAGCCCGCTCAAGTTCTGTAAAGGACTACCGGCTTCGGCTCTAAGTCCTAAAAGGTTTAATTGCTTCTGCGTTTGCAATAGGGAGTATTCGCTTATTGTGTTAGTTTTAAAACCTGTTTGGGTTTTGCATTGAAGTTAGCATTTACACGTCTCCCGCACAGTTTTTATTTCAAATGCCCGCCATCTTCCTCCAACTAATCGTTTGGATCATTCATTCTGGCAGCTCTCGTCTATGTTTTTATAGAATGATTGAATTATTTCTCGCAAAGTCTTGGACGTTGTTAGGGAGTAAAGAACGCTCCTTCAAGCTCTTCTTGCAATGAAGGGCCTAGTTTGTTTCTTACTTCTTCTTCAACAGGATCATCGGGTCAAATCTTCATCCATATTTTTTATTTATATTCTTTTTTGTTTTATTAAAAATGAACTCATACGGTTTGTGAACTCGATCCCATACAGAAAAGAGAAGGAAACCCATGGCGTAAAAGGTATAAGGCAGGCTGTAATAATTAGTGTAAATACGCATCAACAGTTCAGGCTGGACAAAACTTTAATAGTTAAGTTTCTGATCTTGGGCGCTGAACGATGTTATAATGCCAGGCACGCTAAACTATATTCAAAATAGTTATTACATCGAGATCTAATGCTTACTGTTGTTGCTAATTTTAGGCAGGGCTATTGTTTAATCAATAGCAATCAAACTAGCGGGCAGAGAAGTCTTGTTTACTAGGCGAAGTCGAATTTTTTTCCTCTATTCTGATCTATGTCTGCTAAAAAAGAAGGAAAGAGAAGTATATCAGGGAATACAAGATTCAAACGGCTCAACGCCACAGGCTTAAAGCGGAGGATGCAAAGAAGGATGTAAAAGATGAGGCAGTAGCAGAAGCATTTTGCAACAGGACCTGCTTCCCTCTAGATTTTGAGCTGTTAAAGACGCTTATGCCTATTACCACGGCGCATAAAAGGAAAAAACTTATTATCAACTAACATTTAATCCTAAGCGGTTTTGTCGTTCTATTGAAGATCCTGTATCTAAAACACAGTTAGCGACATTTCTCTTGAGTTTGAAGTTGTACTAACCTGGACTGGCCAGAACAATTTAACCCAGTATAAAAGTAAAAACAGTTATTTATTATGAAAACGTTATAACGCCCTTACAGAAAAATTGCAAACACGCTGGACAACTCTCTGTAACATCATCTAACCTAGTCTTGAAGTCTTTAAAGGGAATTTGTTCTTGTTTATGAAGGGAACAACTCCCCCCTTTTCCCAGCGTGAATCAGAAGCGTTTTATATCGAAAAAATTGAGAGGTTGCTGTGTTTGGTAATAAATGGCAAGTCTGATCAGTTGTATTGGGTCGGCGGGGACTTTTTTTACCTCACTACACTTCCCCCCCCGATGAATAGAGTTGTTTGCTGGAGGTGGCAAAGGGATCCTGCAGTTGATCGCGTATGTAAAAAACTTCGCCTTTATGATGTAAGACTCGAAGCTATTTAATAAAACCAAATATGGACTGTGGCTGGATTTTAGATCTACATTTTGACAACAGGTTGTTTGGAGTGGAGAAAGGATAGGGCAAGATGGTATAAAAATAAAATATTCACAAGAAAGCAGACGGACACGCCCCAATAAAAATGCACATTTTTTGGTTTGTGATGTCAGGTAAAACTTGAAGAAAAACAGGTAAAAGGGACCGTTGCTTATTTAAAATGTTGTAAGCAGAAATATTCTAATAAAACAGTTGGTGGATAGTTTGAAGTTTTCTTCTAAAGATCGCACTGTTCGCTCAATCTGGGGATTACGGGGTGTGGGAAAAACTGTCTGCGTATTGTTTTGTTACAAACAATATACAGGATTCATTCGAGTACATTGTTATATTCTGCAACACCATTAAGCACAACAAGTCTTACAACAGAAAGGACGTTTATTTGGAACGGCCCGAGGAATATATTTTAAGTAGATCCTAGCGGACAATGAGCGACTGTTTAGAAAATTACTATAGATATTTGAGGGAGCCCCGGGAAACGCTGTTTATTATTGATGACTGTTAGTGAACGAGGAATTGTTTACATAAAGAAAAGCTCGTCAATGCTCGCTTTTAGCGGCCGCCACGCCTTTAGTTTCTGTTGTGGCTTTAACTCAAAAATAAACTGCCAGTCTTTAAAGTTTAGATCGCAGTTAAATCAGTTGTATTTCTTTTACCTAAGGACAAAGACAGTTTTGAAGCATGTTTAAGTGAAAATTATATAATACGGGACAAAGCTGACGCTAACAACAAATAAAAGAGCAGTTAGAAAAAGCTAAGCACGCCAAGCTATGCTTGCGGACTGACCCCCCCGTTCATACGTTTGTTATTGTAGATTGTTTTATTTTGTTGTTTATACCATTGTTTATTATACTTTTAATATTATAAAAAGAATGTTCGAGGGAGGCACCAGAACAAAAGTGAATCTAGCTCCTAAATGCACTGCAGTAGAGCTAAATGACCTCGCGACAACAACCGAGATTGATCTAATAGGCAGTGCCAGGAAATGTTTTTGGATTTGTCTATACAGATGACGGGGTTTTACAAACGAACAGACATTGAAGACAAAAAACGGCGCAGGCATCCTGCCTAGAAGAGGCTTAGACATTTTAAGAGCGAAACGATTTTGGCAGAAGTGATTACAAACTTATAAAAGAGAGAATGCCTTGGCGTTGTTCTGAAATTGACTGGGATTTTAATGTTTGAATACGAAGCCCCTATGTTTACTATGGATAAGAACAAACACTTTTAGAAAAGCTTAATGAAGGGGCTCCCATTCTTGTTAGCCTTGTCCCCCCCCCCCCCAAGGAACACAACAGAAAAAGCAGTTTGAAAAACTAGCGGGTTCTGAAATGTGTACAGAGATAAGAAGTCCTTCGCTGAAGTGGGGGGTGCAACCGTAGGCTTATATTTTTTTTTTACCCAAATAGAATCACCCTAGGCAAAATGCGATGATTTTCTCTTATTTATTACTCCGAGGGGGGCGACGATACTAGTTTGCCAGAACATGCGTTTATTAGAGGCATTACAAATAAAGGCTGAAACATTGGATGCCCCTTTTAAGCGCGTTATTGTTATTACTAAAAAACGGAGATGAAAGAAACCCCTTGCAATCATTCCGACAAGGTTATGCCCCGCCAAACTAACAGTACTGACTTTATGTTTATTGTCTGTTGTTTTATTGGCGTTTTACTCTGTGACTGAAGTGCTGCCAGAAGGAATTACTAAGAAGATATGTATAAGTTTAATTTTAAAAAATAATCTTATTTAAAAAAATGGAGGTTCAACTTTTTAGGTTAAAGCAAATAACTGAAATTCAAAAGGAAATAGAATGCGGACTTGGTTAAGTATAGAGTTATAGAAAGGAAATATGCTAAAGCTTTTAATACTCTTTCTTATGTACTTACTAGCTCATCAGATGTAGCTAGCGTAAGTGCTGGTGGGGTCTGGCATTTGCTGTTTTAGCTCTGGGGTTGGGCGCCAGCCTCTTTAGCATTAGGAGGTCTCGGGTTAGGTTTTATGCGCTATTTCTATGATTGTACGCGCTGTTTTGAAAAAAAATATAAACTCCTAAATTACAAAGCACACTGCATTGTGGCCCTTAGCATCAGCAAAACTTTGCTCATTAAGTATTAAGACTAAGCAAATCATTACAGGATGAACATTACGGACGAAGAATTTCAGAGCATATGGCTGACGGTGATGATTATAGACGACAGAAATGTGAACTTCAAAACGGAGTGGAGAAAGGCTTTTACTTCCACGACAGGTAGACACTGGATGCAATTTAAAACAGGAACATTGAAAAAACAAAAACATGATCGTTAAACCCAAAAATTGGCTTAAAAATTAGTTTTAGCAAAAAACTATAAGTTTTAACAAAACTACAACACTACTTTTTTTTTGTTACTTACAGTCTATGTTTGGCGGGACAACTGGCAGCTCTTCACGGGAACAAACGATCTTTTAGGGGGCAGGCCTTTAGAGTAGTAGCACGCTAGAGAAGAGTTTCTCTTATATAAATAACGGGAGGGTCGGTTTTCATAATTTTTCAATTCATACACATCTACCGCTCCATATAGGAATCTGTGGCTCTAAATTCTAACATCGCCCTCTGCCTCTCCAGGAGGAACATACATGTATCTTACTTTATAGTCCATATGAAATGGTAGAGCGAGTTTTTGAAGCCCCTGCACATCTTCAGTATGTAAATTTTTTTAATTGATTCGTTTACTGGTTTAAGGCTGTTGCTTTAAATTCTTCATTGTTCATGACAGTAGACGCAGGCAATCTCCTAACATTCTGTGATACGCGTTCTGTCATAATTTCTCTGTGATATTGCTTAGGTAAACAGGCGGTCAGCTAGATTCTTATTACTGTATTTACTAAGGCTTGTGATCGATGGTGGCCTGGGACCCTCTCTTAACTGTAACATGCCGCTTTAAAAAACAATGGTTTACGAGCCTTTAACTCTTTTCCATCTCACTAGATACTTGAATCATCTAGGATACTGTAATGGGCCTCGCATGTATATTTGTTGTAATGCCACAGCCCACAGCAGTTGAATTTTATCCGTTAAAGCTCGGGTTTTATACCTTGAAGCCCATGTTCATCAACTGTCAGAGCATACTTAACTTGTTTTCTTCTAACTTTATCAAGTGGAAGGGATACAAAACAGTCCATTTTGGGTGGGTGTCATTTGGAAATGAAGTTAAACAATCTAGTTATTATTCTGTTGGGGGGCAGGCAAAATATATTTGCCAAATGCCTGTTTGAAAGGCCAGGTTTCGCATTTTGATTCGACAATTAGAGGCTTTACTCAGTTTTTCAATAGTGGAATTTCCTTTCCATTACCCTTTAGGAGAATAACTATATTTGTATTCGTATTGTACTTCGTATTGTCATTAAGAGGGCTGTATTTTGTTAAGTGTATTTTAATTGTTTTTGATTGTTTGTGCAAGATTTATAGATTGCTCATAGCACCACATAAGCCAATTTCTGCTATTTTTCTTGTTCTTCTGATGGTTCTTAAAATTCAGAAGTTCTGGCGGTGGCGATGTAAGAAACTTCTTTCCTGTCACTAAGTTAATACTCATTCATTGCCTCATCAATAGTCTGTAATGTGTGCTCTCCTTTGTCAGTTCCCTTAATTTTTATTATAAAGTTATGGGAGCAATCGTCCTTGTCTCGTAAGCGTATCTCTTGCTTGGTAAATCTTCATTTTGCCTTGTTATGGCGTTCTTCTCTTCATGGACGCAATTTATAAACATATACTTGCTTCCAGAAAAGCTCAAGCATTAAACAATAGCTCCTCTACCATCATACTATCCCGCCATCTTTGTATAAATCAATATTTTCTAGATTATTCTTTCTATGAATAACATTTTTGGGATAATCCCTGTGCAACAAGAAAGTCTTTTGAGGCAATCACTGCAGTAATTACAAACTATAACCTTTACAACGTCCTCAAGTCTAGCTTCCAAGGTCAGCTGGCTTATTTTAAACAGTGTTTTTGCTAACTCGCTTTAGCTATACTAAGACCGCTAATGACAGCAGTATGGTAAATCGTATTGATAATCTTTTTTTTCACTCATCTTTATATTAACTAAAAAATCATTAAAATAATCATAATTACGAAAGGAGTCTATGTGCTTTTTCTCATATAATCCTTTTGTTGTTAAAGCTAAAAATAAGGTTGCAACTAGTTTTTGGCGAATTTCTATCTTTCCCATGTTGGGCGGTTTTTTTTTATTGAACAAAACATGTTGCAAGGGTTGACTAGACTATAACGCCAACGATAGGCATGCCTCATTAACCAACGTTAAACTCATGGTTTAAAAGTATTATATTATTTTTTAGTGCTTTTTTAAAATGGATTGTGACGAAACTATTAAAGTGTGCGGAGCCCCCCCGCCGATATTGTAGACCACTGCCATAAAGGAAAGATTATACTTAGCTGCGTGTTGGATAAACTAACAGTATTTAGGCACTGAAATATGTATTGAACAAATCCAACAACTGTCTACATCAGACGTTGAGAAGTACTACGCTAGTACGAAAGCACAGATAGTGTCAAAAATGGTTTAGATCGGGGGGGCAGACAATGATTGCTATATGCTAAGTTAGTAAGTAAGATTGCGCCAGTTGTATTCAGAAGAAGATTTTTAAAATACGACCTTATCACAAGATGGTTTTAAACAAGTCACTAGAAACTCTTGCATGTGACAATGTATTACATATTTGGGACCTTATGCTATGACCATTATCGGGGATTAATTACTTTAAATCATATTAATTTTTGATCATTTTAAATTTTATCGCACATAAAAAAAAATGAGCGATCAGGAGAAGAAGACGCCACCGGCGATTCCCCCAGGTGCAGATTGTACCGCAAGTGAATGTGCCCAAAGTAAATGTACCGCAAGTGGGGTAGTGTTCTAAGTTCTAAAGTCCTGGGCGTGTTGAGGCGGGGCGTAAACTGGCTGATGGAACAAACTGAGAAAAACAAACCAATCAGCAACAAAAATTATTAGATAGTAATACAGCATCGCCTCCGTCAACACCAACTAACATCAACAACACAATCAAAACGATAAGATGTATCATTATTGTATTGGGAGCTGCTGTTGTTGCTGGGGGTGGTTTTTTAGCCTACAAATACCTAACGCCATACCTAACAACAAAGCACAAACCCCCACAGTAAAAAGACGCTAGACACCGCGCGTCTGCAAAAGCGCAAACTCGCGCGAGTAGACATTTGTCTATGGGATTAGTAAATACCCGAAGAACTAGATAAAGTTCAAGTTAAAAACTAGCTAAGTACAGTTAAGTTAGTTATAGAAAGTACTTTTAAGTTAAGCCGCAAGTAACTTACAAGTAAAGTACAAAAATATAAGTTATATAAAAGTACTAGTTAGGTTCTTAATGTTAAGTTCTTGTTATGTCTTAAATAAGTTCTTGCGAAGTTCTTAAGTAAGTTCTTGTTAGGTTTTAAGTTATGTACAGGCCAGTTTTGTCATGTTAATCTTTAAAAGTTCTCCAATGCCCTACAGCATCTGAAAACTCAGGATGGACGTAAGTTCTTCTTGTTAGTGTTAGAGACTAGTGATTTCTTGTTACAGCAAGGTTGTGTTTACTTGATGAAGAGTAGAGCGTAGAATTAACATTTGTGTGATGAAATACTTGGTTTCAAAGAGGCTTGCTTGTAGTTATCGTGAGAACTATTTTTTTTGGACAATTCTTAATTATGCCTTAGCGTTTTGCATTACAGAAGTCTGGCTAGCAACGCTGTTTACATCTTTGAACCGCAAACCAACTATTCTTGATAAACTGTCATTAAGTTCATCCTTCATCTTTCCCAATCCATTTCTTGTTTACAGTTGAATGTAACGGACTGTCTTTTGGATAGTCGGCATGTGTGTACCACCCATCAACTCCTTGAGCTCCTTCTGTTTTAAGTCTTTATAAAAAGTCTTCAGATTGGGACGTTCTAGAATAAAAAACTCTCGGTTGTCTGTGTAAAGGACTCTTGCTTTGGGTACATGTTTAATGTAGTCGTACAGAAATTCTAACATCATAACTTTGGACAAACTCTAATACGGTAAAGCGTTAAACCGGCTTGTCCAAACTTTATCCTTTTTCTTCATCATATTGCCAACCAGGCTGTCGTTAAATCTTCTACAGTCTTGAAAGTTAGGTTTAGAGCAAAACTTAATTGCTTGGTTTTCTTTTGTACTAATTTTCCATCCTTTGCGATTGTGTACGTTCTCCATGGTTTTGCCAACAAACTGCAGTTGTTATCAGTTTAAAGAAGTCTTTTTCTGAAGCCTCCGTGGTTGGGTTCTAAGATCAGGCATTCTTCTTTAATGTTTTGGCTCATAAGGGGCTCTTGGTCAAAAAGCAATGATTCTATGAACAGCTGTTAGCTTTAATCCGTTGTCTTAGGTAAAAATGTAGGAGTCTGTAATGGCACACATATTTAGTTTTTATGTCTAAGAATTGGAACAAGTTGAGGAGGTTCGATGGGATCATCTTTAATCTTTCTGCGGCTAGGGGGTATCGTTGTGGAGATCGTGTTATTTTTAGGTATATTTAAATCTACTTCTAGATTAGTCCCATTGGATTATCAGGCGGAAGCTGTGACAAACGCACCTACCACAGAGTTAACATAATGAGGCCTTTTACTTGTAAAGTTTTCTCAGTGGAAGCGGTTGACTCATGGCCCCAAAAAAATCAATACCCTTTTATTTACAGATTGTTGGCGCTAATTACATTAGATATGTTGGGCTGGTTGAGGTTGGGTCATAGTCCGTTAAAAAATTGTTGGTTGGCTTTGCAGTAAGGATGTGAGGGCCATGCTAATGCTCCCCTCAACCCTTCTTCAATCATCTGGGACGTGTGGGTAGATCAGATATTATGTCAATCTGACTGTTTGTAGACTTTAAGAAGATCCAAGAGCGACCTGGGGCAGAGATTTAAAGTGATGAGTCTAAGCTGTATGTTTCATGGCATGTAGATCTGTAATTCTGAAGACGTCTACCAATAAACACAGTCAGCCAAGAAATATTGATCGTGATTAGTCGCCCATCGATAGTTCCAGTGTAATTCTGTCCAGGCTTTCTGAGCGTTTTCATAAGTCAGAGTCAGTTATGTCTTTGTCGAAGACTAGAACGGAAAGCACCTTTCGGAGGAAGTAAGTCATCATCAACTGTCCACGAGTTCATGTATTCAAGGGGTAAAAACCTTTTGCGCACTAAAGGGGGGTCCAAGTTATTGTTTAGTGATGGAAAGTCTGTTAGAGATCCTGCTAACTTATTAAATGGTTCAGATGTTGGCTGAGTATAAAGGATAAAGAGCCAAGGAGTAAAAGTCATGTATTGTTCTGAAGACTGTGCAATGCAGGTAACCTCTTATATTCAGAAGTCCACTGCTTGCATGATAAAATGAGAATCGTGCCTCGTAAGTTATGAAGAATGATAGGAGTGTTTCCATGTTAGATCAACCTTAAGTTGAGATTACAATTGTTGTGTGCGGCCCTCTAAACTTTCAGTAATGAGATCGTGGTCTTTATGCGTGCCTACTAATTCTTTAATTGCAAATCAAAACAGTTGTAGATGATCATAACGTTCTGTCTCCCCATTTTTGGGTCTTTCAGGAGTCATAACAATGTCTGAAAGATTTAGTTGGTTGGAGTATTAGTGATTGCGAAGTTGTTTCATCTGCTCTAAAAATTGTCTTGCTGTGTTAGGCCTCTGTAAATTTCGGAGTGTCGTGTGTTGACCATTGACTAAAACAATAAACGCATAGAATCAGATCTGATGTTGGGTTAATAAGGTTTGTTTTTGTTCTTGCTTGTTGTGGTCCGTAGTACTGCGGTAGAGCGTTCAAAGTCAGCTTAAACCACGTCGGCTCATCTGATTTTGTGTATATTCTATAAAACTAACTTTAGACCCTGGTTAGGTTCTAAGGAGTTTGGTTGCACAGTCTACAAAACTTTTACAATGGTTTATGGATGGCCGGCTGCTTCTATAGTGGGGATTCAACCTAAACATCTTCTGCAAAGTCTGTTTGATTATGCTTTGATGTATGTAGTAGAAAGAAAAAGCGTGGGAGAGCGTGGAGCAGAGGAGTCCTCAGAAGAGAAGCCCCCTTCAAGCAAGTGTTTCGGCCCTTATCTCCTGACACTCTAGGGGGGTTGGGCCACACCCGGTTCATGACTCCGGATGTCCCTCTGCTGCCCCTTTTTTTTCCCACATCTTGGGACGAGCCATGGCTGGGATTCGAACCATGACCCTCTGGACATGCTCATTTTCTACTTAATGACTCGCGCTTTAACCACTGAGCCACAGGGACACCGATATTTGTAGGGAAATTAAGCCTTATGAAGTTCACTTTTGTTCCTCCTTGACCAGATCCAGCTTGAACATCTCTCTGCCGCTTCTGCCATTGCTTTCAGGGCTCTGGTTTTTTTCCTTCCCTGCAACTGAGAGCTGTTTCATGAGGCTGTATGCAGACGTTCCTACAAATCCCCTAGCTCCAATTTCTGCAGTGAGGACTTTGACCTGATGCCTTCTCTCCTCAGGCTGTTTGCCAGATCAGCATACTTTTCAGTCTTGTAGATTTGAGCTGCCTCCATTCTGTTTCATATGGCACCGTGAGCTCGATCATGATCAGCTGCTTGGTTGACTTAGAGTGGACTACTATGTCTGGTCTCATGCCACTCTTGCTGATGATCTCTGGGTGACGCTTCCATTCTGGGAGGTCTGCAGTGCACTCCAGTCATCTGCCCCATCCAGCAGACTCTGTCTGCATGTTTCGAGTGGCACTGTTGTTCTTGGCCATGATTTGCTGCCTCCTGCCGTGAAGAATGTTGCGGGTGCTTTTGGAGTCCTGATTCTCCCTTTTGTGGTGTTGGTACTAGCCCAGACTACTTGTACAATTCTTTGAGCACTTGGTTGTGCCTCCATGTATACTCTAACAATCTGCTTATTGTTCTAATTAATACATAATGACTCTTAGGGCCGTCTGCAAACAGTATCAAGTCTACATGTTTGTTAAGCGGTTCGCCTAAGTAAGGGGCGTTGGGAGAAACCCTTAGAGGCGCTAGGATCAGCTTCTACAGACCATGTGTATACGTTTACAGTGATTGGTTTGTTTTGCTCTTCAAACTGAGATATACTTTCTATACTCGCTGGAAAGGTTATGTTATCAAAGTTCAGTTCTTGTTTGTACTGTTCATAATTAGATACTCTTTCTGCGTTCTTTATAACAGGGTGTAAATGTGCTAAACACACCACATAAAACACATGGTTGTCAGGATTTTTTATGTTTAAGACTGCTCGTTTTAAAAACTAACTCTTTTGGGAGAGGAAGGTAAGAATTGCCAACTATAGGATAGAACTTTGTTTGTTTCAATATAATTTGAAGGACTGTTCCTTCAGACCAGCAGAACCCCTTAACTTTGCTTCTTCACTTGCATGGTTAAACTGTGTGAGCATGTAGTCAGCCCAGTCAGAGTTAAAGTCGCGATAGCTAATAACTTCTTTCTGTTTAGTTGAAACCCAGACTTCCATGTTACTATCATCGGGAGTTATATAATCAATCAGAACGACCAACAACACTTTTACTGGCGGCTCCATCTGAAGAGACTCTGGGATTTTAGAGATAGCATGTGCTACGCTTTCATGAACATTTGTGGGTTAATGATGCCCATGTCTACTTCACTAAACATTGTGCTTAATTGTTTGTCACTACCTTTCACCAGTGTGCTGGCTGGCAGTTTTTCAAACTCAGACACGCTTGTGAGGCTCATTTTTTAACTCAATATTTACGTAGATTAAAAAAATAAATGTATATAAAAGTAAATAAAAGACGCTTTTTATTCTTCGCCCAAGCGTTGCAACACTTCAAGACACGTTAATCGTACAATAACACCCGCCAATATTTTAGCTTTTTCTGAATCACTACAGTCAATGTTCATCACTTTGGTTGCTTCTTTAAATAGTTCACTATGATCTTTTATTATATTGTTTACATCATTCTCAAACCCAGATTCACTAAAATCAATGTTTAACGCTTTCATTGTCTCGTTAAATAGTTCATTACATTCTTTAAATCAGATGCACTAAGTTCGGCAGCCATTTTAAATCTAAAATAAATTAAAAAAATAATTGTAATTCAACTGTTATTTATAGTCTGTTCTAATCGTAAAACCTAATCTTTATTAAAGCAAATATTTCCCCCGAAGGAAAGTAAAAAGGTAGATTAACATCTGGAAAACCCATATAATCAACTAATTGGCAAAAATTTTGGGCCCGGGTTTTGAGGCAAGAACTTGTATTTCCTGATGCCTTCTTCACGCTTGTTTGTTATTTAGTGAAAAAAAAGAAAGGTTGTTTTTCAAACTGCCCCTTAACCTTTCTTTTTGGGCCCCTTTCTAATTTAAACGTGTGAAGTTATTTTTAAGCTTTAAAACTTTTGGGCTTCTTTTTTAAAACCAAAAAAAATTTTAAAAAATTAAAAAAATTAATTCGTTTCTCTTCCCTTTTTCACCCCCCACATCTCTCCCATTATCACATCTCTGTTGTCTGTCTGTCTGTTTTTTACTTCTTTGTCTGTCTTCTGTTCCACCTCCCCCTCTCTCCACAACCACCAAAACACGCCCAACACGCACAAAACAAAAAAACAAAAAACACCAAAACAAAAATGGGGGGGGTGCTTGCAGGGAAATGTGAAGGGGTTTTGTGTTTACACTTGAACGACGTAAATTTGAGACAGCCCAAAAGCACTTATAGAGTCCTGAATCAATAATCACGGATCTTTTCAGTTTATCGGCGCCTTTGTAAGTGAAGCGGAGGTTTAAAAACGCCAAGCTGGGCGGGAGACGAAGGGAACTGCCAACGACGATGCCAGGGGTTTTGCAAAACCCGTACTATTTTTTAGGCCCCCCATGTGTTTGTGGCGTTCAGAGAGGCTTTAGGGTAGTTGTCGGGGGTAACTAAAAGGGTTTTTTTTCAAAGTTCCAAAATTCGGGCTTGCGCATGGCGTAAAATTTTTTTTAAATTGCTGGAAAAAGAAAGATTGAAAGCCCCAAAAATGTAAAACGCCCAATACCATAAAGCACTTGGGGAAAGCGCGCAATTTTTGCATGATCGCAGAAAATCAATTTTCTCTTTAAACCATTGAGCTTGTTAAAAAGAGAAGCTTTACCCGTAGGGAGAATTAAAGTTGATGGCTGTTTGAGAAATCTAATAATTCCCAAAATTTTCTTAATTCTGGGAAAAGCTGTTGAGCATAAAAAATTTTTTTTTTGTAAAATTACTTCTCTCCCGAAAAGGCACACACGTTGCCAACACAACCCCCCAAAGGGCCTCCAGTCAAAATGACCGACTGGTGGGGGTTACGAGTCTGTCGACCAAAAATGAGTATACCTCCCGCCAAAGGTTAAGCCGCACGCGCGATGAATAATAGTGTCGCATTTCGGTAGTTCGTTGCGGGGATAATTGAATTTACGATTTGCCGTGTAAGTAAAAACGCAGCAGGGCCATTGGAGAAAACTGTAAACCCAAAACTTTTTTTTTCATTTTATTTCCCGGAGAAAAAAGTAAATATGTTGGTTTACGACGCCCCTTTATTCTGCACGGAAACCCCGTTTCATTTGCTAAATACGTCAATATTTGCTGTTTTTGCGTGTTAATTTTTTTGTGAAACAGGTGTTAATTTTGGTCAAAACTGATATGCGATGGACGTGATTTGTATGTGAAAAGGGGGGTTTTCGTGCAAAATAAGATGGGTGAGCTTGAACCCGCATATTTACATTCTCTAGCCCATTTTCTTTATTCTGTATTTTGTGCCACCTCCCCGTGGATGTCACTTTCTATGGAGATGGCATGCTTACGCTGGCATTATAGGATGGCAAGTACAGAAAAGGTGCCAATGGTGGTTTCAATTCTGAATAGATTTTCAAACTCTTGTCTTCTTCACTTTCGCACATGTGGAACAAATGGTATGACACAAGGTCTTTAAAAGTTTGTTGTCCTTCAACTTTCATTCAAAATAACGTGATAGGCTTCCTGGTAGGCAGGCTTGTCGCATCTTCCTGCCTGTAAATAGGTACATTATTGATTTATATATTTGATTATTGATTTATATATTTGATTGATCGATTGATTGGTTGATTGATTGACGTGTACCTTTCATTCGTTTGTTCACTAAAGACTTGTACATATTAGATGTGCAGGTATGCTTAATGTGGATACCAGGTACGGATTTCCAAATGCACAAAAAATGCAAACCAGATCTGAGTATCCCAATTCTTCCTGGAACTCTGATGATGCTCACGCTCCTCTATATGACTGCTAGTGATTACGACCCAATCAGACTAAGTGTAGCAGGTCCTTCTGGTCAGCAAATAGTTCCAGATATACTGACAAAACATGTGAAGGATCGAACATTGCTTATAGAGGAGGGTATCCTACATGTTTCTAGACAACGTGGAAGTGCGCGTATGAACGAACGATTCCATGGAATCCGTCTCATTTACACCATGCTTCAGGTGACATGTTTCGTTTTACGGGTCTGATCTATGGTGGTTTTAGTGTTTCCAGTGATCTGAAAAGTCTATAATCTTTCTGCTTCCTACTCTGAACCCCCCCCCCCTCTCTCTCTCTCTCTCGCTCTCTCTCTCTCTCTCTCTCTCTCTCTCTCTCTCCTCTCTCCTCTCTCTCTCTTTCTCTCTCTCTCCTGATCTTGCATTGCTCATGTTAACTACTATCAGAGAATAAATATATTTCATCCATTCTTGTCTGCTGTCTGTTTCGTCTGCAGAAAACATGTATGTCGAAATGGTCTTGTCTACTGTGTTTGAAATCTCTCTCTCTCTCTCTCTCTCTCTCTCTCTCTCTCTCTCTCTCTCTCTCTCTCTCTCTCTCTCTCTCTCTCTCTCTCTCTCTCTCTCTCTCTCTCTCTCTCTCTCTCTCTCTCTCTCTCTCCCAGGATGTAATTTTTAATGTGCAAATTTTCCGGCTGTGGGTGTCATGTCGTCCTCAGCTTTGATTATTTACAGTGGATTGAAGGTGCATATCATATTCAGTATGGGTGACCTATGTCCTGAGTCATCATGCCATCAGTCCAGCTGGGGTCTGGGGTAAACTGTGAACTTTTCTGTCAATATTCATATTTCATATGGAAGATGATTGAGAAAGACACAGTATACAGAAGATGTTTTCTTTTAGATGTGAGTAAAAAAAAAAGCGTTACTGATTTTGAAAAAAAAAAAGTGTTTGACTTGATCAATTGAAATTTACTGTGGCTTACTAAAACAGCCTATTGAAGAACCTTTTTTGAAAACGCATTCATATCATATCCAATGCAATTAAAGCATAGTTAAGAAGAGTAAATTAGTAATTGACTATATAATTTGCATTAGAGGAGTGAAACAAGATGTTTGCAGTCCTATTGTATTTCTATTATTTATTTATAAGCTCGCAAATGATGATGGATTCTTGCGTCGTTTCCAATGGATGAGTAGTCAGGCAAGTCATCTGCTGACCCTGCATAGAATAGATACGTGCAAGGGTGGGCCCTATTTTGTCCAATTCCCCTTTTCCTGGATGGTGGCTGGTCTTTTGCGCTCGGATGCTTTTTTTTCTTTCTTTTTGTTTTGCTGTCTCAACCTCTGCGCCACCTCAGAGGCAGTGCACCCACGCCACTCATTCCGACACCCCGTCCACAGCCACAGCCCGGTCGGCCCCGCCGCAGCCCCGCCACCAGCAATCCACAGGGAGCAGTCAATGCCAAATCGTCAAGAGGCAACCCACCAGAGGAGACACTGCACTGTTGCCGAGTCACTTCGGTGGTGTTCAGTGGCGCCTGTTCTGATCTAACATACGCATGACACAACCTACTAAGCCCCCTACTGACGACAATAATTGCTTAGTCGCGGAGCCGGCGTGAGTGAGCTCTCCCCCCAGAGGGCGCCACCACGTCCGCCCAACGACAGCCTCCATGGACCCACCGATATCGGTGACCCCGACGGAACCAAACCAAGGCCACAGACGTGAAGACATCGAAATTGAGGTCACCATGAGAGCAGGGCATCAAGGGCCACAGAATTTGAGACTTTATTTTTAATGCTGATCGATGAGAATGAGGATGGTTAAGATGATGCTACGGATTTCCATTTCGGTCTGAGACTACATGACAGGGCTGTACTCTATGCTTCCTTTCATAATATATACCGGCGTCAACCAGGCCCGAGAGATACAGGCACCTGCAGTGTTGGTCAGGAAATTTGAGCAACACTCTCAGAAACGCATCCATTAAGTGGATGAGACTCGACTGTGTGGTCACAGTCTTCCCAACTGAGTCCGCAGCAAACTCAATTCTGGGTAGGAGCCAGTCGGGGCAGAAAAACCCATATGACTCTGATGGGATTCGAACCCACGACCTCCCAGCCGAGAGTTCGCGACGCTAACCACTTCGCCACGGCTGCTGGTGCGCTCGAATGTTTTTGTCCTCGGTACAGTGTTGCCTCCACTGTGTTCTGACATAGGCGGCATCTTCCCAGGATGCAGTCTCCATCTTGCAGCTTCTGAGGTTGACCTTCAAGGTTTCTTTTTATCTCTTTAGAGGACTTCCTCGGTCACGTTGTCCTTCCTTCAGTTGTCCATAGAGCAGTTGCCCTCTATGCGGTCAATGTGTCCTGTCCATCGGAGCTGGTTTTTAATGGGCATAAACTCATAGCTGGATAGGCCACACTTCTGGATCTGTAGGTTGGACACTTGTTTTGCTATTTGATGCTGCAGATCTTGTGCAAGCATTCGTGATGGAACAGTACGAGCTGTTGGATGTGTCAGCGGTATGTGGTCAAAATATCACAACAGTACAGGAGAGCACTCAGAACCACATCTCTGTACACGGCAACCTTTGCGTGGAATTTGATGCAATGGTCTTGCAACCGACTCTGCAAGAGTCTGCCAAAGGCAGAGCTGGACTTTGAAATGCGCACATCACTTCTGCATCCAGAGATTCGTTGCTGCTTACAGTGTTGCCCAAATAGCAGAACTTGTCTACACTTTTGACCTCTGTGTTGCTGATGATGACAGGTGGTGGTGGAGCTCTGCCAGCTGCGGATGGTGAAGGTTGGAATATGGTCTTGGTGTTACCAGGACTGATTGCAATTCCAAAACGTTTACAAGCCCTTGAAAGCGATCTGTGGTGCACTGGACGTCTTCATGTGGGTGAACAGTCATCAGTAAAGAGGAACCCTCTCAGAATGGCATCAAATACTTTAGTCTTCGCTTGAAGTCTTTTCAGGTTAAAGTGTTTGCCATCTGAAATAAAATGGATGAATGCCCCCTCGTCACAATCTCGGAGGCATCAATCAGCATTGCAGCAAACAGAATGGTGAAGACATGTTTCACTCCGTTTTTCATTGAGAATGGGTCGGAGTTAACTCGGTTTTCTTGCACCCTCGCATGCATGCCATCATTGAATGAAACAATCAACGAGATTTTTTTTTTTTTTTGCAACCAAATTTGTAAAGAATCGTAACGATGTTAAAGGCCTTGGTGAGTGTAACAAACGCCACTTGCAACTCCTGATTCTGCTCACGACACTTCTGTAGCTGGCGAATAGCAAACACCCTGTCGGTTGTGCGCCTGTCTGCGCGAAACTCGCAGTGTGCTCCAAGACGATGGCGTCTGCTATGTGGGTGATGAGTCTGTTCAAGATGACCCTGGCAAGAATTTTTCTACGATGCTCAAGAGGAAAATCTCATAGTGATTGTCACAGCACGCTTTATCACCCTTCCTCTTGTAGATGTGTACAATGGAGGCGTCTTTGAAGTCTTGGGCACTTTCTCCTGTTTCTCATATGGACTGGGAGAGGTGGTCAGCTTTTCAAGGAGTGCCTTGCCTCCATTATTGTAGATGTTAACTGGAATAACAACTGCTCCTGGTGCTTTCCTAGACGTGGTCTGCTTCAGAGCCTTCGCAGTCTCTGCACTGAAGGGTGGGTCTGCAGGATATTTTTGTTCCTTGGCAGTTTGGAAACACTGCCATTGCTTCTTCAGATATTGACGAGTTTCTATTTAAGAGAGCATTGAAGTGCTCAGCCCAACGAGCATGGATGCCTGTCTTATCTGTCAACAGTGTAGGTCTGGTCAGAAACACAGTGGGCGTTGACCCAGTAGTCTTTGGTCCATAGATGATGCAAAGGCCCTCGTGAATTGTCTCCATGTCGGTGATGCCAACCGCAGTTTGCAGACTTTCTGTTTTCTAGCCCATGAATCGTTCTGCACCTGCCAAAGCTTCCGTTGGATGAGTGGCCTGGCTTGCTGGTACTTCTGTATCTTCTTCTTACAGGTCTTCTCGCTGACATGAATTCAATGGGTCTTGTTAACCATGTCTATGCGTTTGTTTATCTTTAGGTCGTTTTCATCAAACCAGTCTCTTTTTAGTTCAACAAAGCCAGGTATTCCTTGAAAGCTTTTCATCCTTGCCAGTGTCTTCTCGAGCGGGGTGGATGTTCCACCACAGATATTCCTGGATTCTCCTTGCAGAATGTCTCTGCTGGTAAACAGGCGGTCATGTTCAGCCTTATTTGGGCCTTGTCTCTGGCGGATTTGTTTTCAAGGCCAGCTGGATGTTCACCTTCCTCCTGATCAGGTGGTGACTGGACAGTCGTCAGCTCCTCTCATACAGCATGCAATGAGGCATCACGTCTGCTCCTGTGGCGAACAATATATAGTCAAGCATGTGTCATTATTTGGAATGGGGGTGAATCTACATGTTTTTGAAACTTGTCTGCTTGCTGGAAGATGTGTTGGTGATGGAAAGTTCATGGTGTTCACACAGTGATAGTATTAGCAGACCATTTGAGTTGCACTTCTAGTATTGTGGCGTTCAAGAACGATGGGCTAGGTGGTTGACCTCAGTGATGACACGGTTCAGCTCCATGTGATTAGCTTCTTTCATGTCATCTGGCTCGTCATTGTTGGAGCATAGGTGCCGATGACGGTAGCAAAGCGGTCCTTTGTAAGCCTAAGCCGCAATATCATTAGTGCTATGCGGCAGGCTATGAAGCTTCAGAGCAAGCTGCGAGCGAATAGCAAAACCAACACCAAACGTTCTTGGCTTTTCATTGGGCCTCCCAAAACAGTAAAAGGTGTAGCCTCCTCCAATGCCTTCAAGCTGTGTGTCATCCACAAGTAATGTTTCACTCAGAGCTGCTATGTTAATCTGATAGCAGCCTAGCATCTTAGCAATGAGAGCAGTCTGACGCTCTTGTCTGTCGTCTCTGTCCAGTAAAGTTCGGACACCCCATGCTCCATATGTCAGGGGCATCTGCATTTTCTTGTGCTTTGTCCTTTGACTGCCTTGTAGGATGACCAGGCAGGCGCGGTCACCTGCCAGATACTGTGAGGGGCAGGCTTTGTTTAGGGAATCTATCATCTCCCCCACCCATGCGGGGAGAGCACTACTATCACGTTATAGGGCTGCTCTGTTGCTGTAGGAGGATACAAGCACCGCATCTGTCCTGGTGTATGATGAACGACCATCAGCCTACAGTCGTCTACGTGCAGAGTTATAGCTGGGACATCCAACAACATCCTTTGCCTGTCCCTGTCACTACTTCTCCATCGCTTCGGGAACTTTTCAAGTAGCTGCTAAAGGCTGCCTAAGAGTTTATCGGCGTAACTGCTTACCTGAACAGCGCAGGGGCTTCTTGAGGTGATGGAGACTTGTGCTGTCTCTTCTCCACCCTTTGCTTTTCTGGGCTTCATTGCCCCACAGGTACAGTAACTTCTACGTGTAAGACGGCTCCAGGAGGTGCAGCTTTGTTGTTCAGAGTATTTGTTTCCTAGAGAGATGGCCGACCAGGGTTCATGGGCTCCTTCTGCCCGTCCTGCTATTTGTTTTTAGCTGGGGCTTTCGTTCATGAACGCCAGGGCACGTCCACAAGCCAGTGGACCTAGACGTTGCATGTTTAAGGGCCAACCTCCTCCAGTCTCCTGTAGTTTGGCCTTGGACTGCGAGGCACCAAGGAGACATTCGTTGCTACGCATAGGCACTACATAAGGCTTGTAGTGGAGAAGCTACTCACTGGCATGAGAGGCGCACACACTCTGCTTTCTTTTCACGGTGCTGTTTCACAGCAGCTCAAGACAGTGGTGAATGCTGAAAGCAAGAGGTGACAAGGACACGGACACTTCACTAGCACACTAGGCGCTTCACACTACCAGAAACACGCATATGAAATAACTGTAAACGGTAGGCATGATGCTTGATTAGCAAATGATCTCATAGAACTGGTTATTTTATTGCTAGATGATGTACCTTTACTCTTGAATACTAGTTGGTTTGCAGAGACAAGTGAATAATTCAACACACTTAACTCATAACCTAAAATTATAGGTCTTACTTACTTACTTAGGCCCACAGCTCAAGGGTGAGTATAGGCCATCAACAACACTCCACCATCGCACTCGGTTCTGAATGCCTGTCCAGTTGGTCCCCTGTCTCTTTATCTCTGCTTCAGTGTCTCGCCTCCAGCTGCTGCGAGGTCGGCTTCTCTTCCTTTTCCCCTGCGGGTTCCATGTCAGGGCTTGGCATGTGGTGCTGGAGGCTGGCTTCCTGAGATGTGTGTCCAATCCAGCCCCACTTCCTCCGCAGAATCTGCTTGGCCACTGGTTCCTGTCCCGCTTGCTTCCATAGATCTTCAATGGTGATCTTCTCTGGCCATTTGATTTTGAAGATGCACCTCAGACAGTGTGTTGATGAGGTCTGATTTTTTTTTGCTGTATTGCCTTGGTCTTTTCCAAGTCTCGCAGCCGTACAGCAGAACATACTTCACGTTTGAACTGAAGACACGCAAAGTTGTTGTCCTTCTGATGTCCTCCAGAGGCCCAGATT